>CM075513.1:27192726-27272726 GCA_037950675.1 Hypophthalmichthys molitrix | reverse complement strand
TCGTTTTTTGTTTCATTAAATGGCTATTAAAAGTTTTGCACTTGCATCATTACTGTGGTTACCAAAGCTCAGTTATGCTCATGCTGTTAATATGAATGTTATTCATTACTAATATTAGACTATTAACTTCATCACACACCATGGAAAAGGAATGTCACATGGTTGCAAAGGAAAATGAAATGCATACGTACAACTCTTATTTCCATATTTACATAATGACCTGAAACCTATCAAGAACATGTCCAGCATTTTGTCCTCAAAGTTGATGTGTTAGAAGCCGGAAAAATGGGCAAGCGTAAGGATTTGAGTGAGTTTGACAAGGACCATTGTGATGGCTAGACGAGCATCTCCAAAACTGCAGCTCTTGTGGGGTGTTCCCGGTCTGCAGTCATCTGTCTCTATCAAAAGTGGTCCAAGGAAGGAACAGTGGTGAACCGGCGACAGGGTCATGGGCGGCCGAGGCTCATTGATGCACGTGGGGAGCGAAGGCTGGCCCGTGTGGTCCGATCCAACAGACGAGCTACTGTAGCTCAAATTGCTCAAGAAGTTAATGCTGATTCTGATAGAAAGGTGTCAGAATACACAGTGCATCAGTTTGTTGCATCACCAGTCAGGGTGCCCATGCTGACCCCTGTCCACCGCCGAAAGAGCCAACAGTGGGCATGTGAGCATCAGAACTGGACCACGGAGCAATGGAAGAAGGTGGTCATGATGTTTTCTTTTACATCACGTGGATGGCCGGGTGTGTGTGCGTCGCTAACACATGGCACCAGGATGCACTATGGGAAGAAGGCAAGCTGGCGGAGACAGTGTGATGCTTTGGGCAATGTTCTGCTGGGAAACCTTGACACGTACCACCTACTTAAGCATTGTTGCAGATCATGTACACACTTTCATGGAAATGGTATTCCCTGGTGGCTGTGGCCTCTTTCAGCAGGATAATGTGTCCTGCCACAAAGCAAAAATGGTTCAGGAATGATTTGAGGAGCACAACAATGAGTTTGAGGTGTTGACTTGGCCTCCAAATTCCCCAGATCTCAATCCAATGGAGCATCTGTGGGATGTGCTGAACAAACAAGATCCATGGAGGCTCCACCTCACAACTTACAGGACTTGGTGTCAGATACCACAGCACACCTTCAGGGGTCTAGTGGAGTCCATGCCAGGTGGTCATGTTATGTCTAATGGGTGTATATATATATATATATATATAAAATGTAATTTCTTGATTTTGTGGTGTCCTGGACATGTCTTCATGACATTCACTCTACTGTATGTCCTACTGTACAAATATCATGCATCAGAATTACAGAAGAATGTGATGTCGGCTGGTAAAAGAGTAACAGCTCTCAACTGATTGAAATAGTTCTGCAGTTGCAGCAGAAAAGCGAGATAATGTACTCAAACACAACCCTGATCCGCCCTTCAGTACGGACTCATGACGGAATGAATATTCCATGCAGGTCGGCTGGCGAGGCAGGCGGAAAATCACCTGTTCAGTCGGCATCATTCTGGATTTATGAGTGTTGTCTCGATAGCGCCTCTGTCTTGTCAAGACTCACAAGAGCCAGTCATCCGTGACACGCAAAACAGGCCGAACAGAAGCGGCCGGAGAGAGAGAGAGATGCAAGAGACAGATACATAAATCAGGCCTTTCAATCACCTCAAAAATCTGTGCATTATTTAAACATCCAGTAAATATTAATCGCCTTTTGAGCCAAAGGCCAGAAATATATAAAAAACCTGAATGTCTGACTAACATATTACACACAAAGTTAATATGACAAAGTTTGTAATACATTTAACTTGGATAATCTGCATACCTGTGTTGAATTATGAATATACATATCTCAGTTAACTGAATAACACTCAGTGAATTAAATATGCAATATGATGAGGTAATCGGAAAACAATGTTTAAAACATTTATCATAGTGCATACTGTTTCATATACTATAATAATGTTATGCAGTATGCCATATGCAGAAATAAGTATGCTAGTATTCCAATCTTGTGTGAATAAAGGAAAAAGTTGCTGTAATCTCTGAATGTGTGAAATATTAAAGTTGTCTACTTACTTGCTTATCTTGTAGAGAAACAGATAAAACCCTATAGCAAAGTTTGCATAAGCCAAACAGCACAGAATTACTATTATAGATTTGTGCAAGAGTGTTTGAGGTGTTTTTGCTAACAATAAATGCAGCATTGCAAGAGAGGTTTAATATCCAATGTTTAATATCCTGCTTATCCAAACTAGACATGAAATCAAAATTAGCTTTGTTTGCCTTCTGAATACATGTTTCTGGTCTCATTGTGAACCATTCATTAGTTATTTCTTTGTGGCATCATGCAATACTTTTCATAATCAAATAAATCCTGACAGATAACATCTGTGTGTGTTGTCTGTGTAGTGTGTACTGTGTAGTGTTGTAGTTCGTCCTCCTCGGCTGCTGGTGGCGCTGCTGAGTTTCCTCGTTTTGCGTCTCGCGCCGGTCAATCGCGCGAAGAACAGAAATCAAGTTTTGTTCACAAGCGTGTTGTCTTTACACGCTTTTATACAAAATTATACATTTTTAAGGATTATAACACACAGAAATTATCATGGATGTAGGAGAGCTGCTGAATTATCAGGTACTGACGCGCTTAATGTCTCACCGTGATCTTTATTCGATGAGTTTGACACTGAACTGTTCTGCTGCTAGTGTAAATATTATCATAAACTACAAGCTTTAATGCAGAAATAAACTGTTTTAAACTATTGCAAATCATTTAAGCATGTTTAAGGTTGTTTAAGAAGGTAAAAGCTTTAATTAACATTTTAGCCAACTAGCACATACGCATGCGGGTTATTGAGTGTTTGTTGTTAATACAAATGTTTATAAATGCATTAGTTTATCTTTGAATAGCTGTCATATTCAGATTCATTCGTTCCTCTCTGACATAAAAGTACTGTAGTGGTATAGTTAATATTAGCCGGGTCTTAGATTTACCATGGTACTGAATAATTACCATACCCATGCATCTTGAAATAATAACATGCTACCATTTCAAAAAACCATGGTAGCACTATGTCGTTTTTTATTTTGTAAATTTGCAACTAAATAAGTTTTTCTGCATTAAAATTGGATTAAAAATTAGGCGTCTAAGGCAAGACCCCAGGTGACTAGGGTAATTAAATATGCAAATTTTGCATACATTTTTAGAATATAAATATGCACATTGGATAAAGCCATGTTCAAAATTCTTGTTTGATTTTGTTGACATATTAGAGTTAAATGTTTTTACTGAGGGGATTTTGGATATCTCTTTATATCTCTCCATAAATCAGAAAGTACTGTCAACAGCCAGAAAAATATACATTTTCACCATGTTTTTAGGAATAAAATGTTGTATAAAACCAGGTGAATGATATATGAACAAACCCCACAGTAAAAACCTTCAGAATATAGATAGGAATAAAACTGTAAATTTTGGTGTATGTAAGTGCTGCTGAAGTCGAGAAAAAAACTTTTAACCCTTTTAAAGATATGTATTATAATTGAAATCTACAGACGAAAATAGATAAAGTGCAATAAAATAAACATTTAAAAGTGTATTGAAAGGTCAAACAGCCCAAAATCTCAAAGTTGATCTGTGCATGAAAAAGACCAATGTTTTGCCTTTAATGTGTTGAAAGAAAAACACATTTTGCATGGCAGAATTTAATTATTAATAACCAAGCTTAACAAGTATGACAGCATATTTTTGTTCTGACTTGTACCAAAATCTAGTTATAGTGACAAAAACACCTTTGTTACATAAGTAAAGTGTGGGGAAAGTTGTTAAATGATCTAACTATTCTAGACTTGCATTGAGTTGTGAGCGTTTGCATTTCTTGTGCACTTTGAATATAGAAATGTGTGTGATCACTAGCTATGTTTCTCTCCAAAGTTGCGAATTTAACTTGTGTGCAAATCGGGAATATTACATAAAACGTGCAAATAAATGTAAGTAAAATGTGTTCATGTGTTTTATGCAATTCCCCAAAATTCATATAAAAAATAGGTGGATGGAAACAGCTACTGTTGCATAAATCTTGATCTGGATCCCTCTCAGCTTCACTGTCTCGTGATTTATTTTTTTTAGCCTGACCGCGGAGCAAAGAGACCCAGAGAGGAAGACAGCCGTGAGGAGTCCAGAAGTAAACAGAAGACAGCGGGCCGAGATGCCGGACGGGTTCTGGTGAGGTCAGAGCTAGACAGTGAGGAGCCGGGAGGAGGAGACGGGGAGAAGATCCTGGAGAGACTGATGGATCAGGATGGAGAAGATCCAGAGGTGAGATCATATGGGTTTATTTTGCATGCAACAAAGAGGTTAAATGGTTTTTCGAGTCATGTTGGAAAGACCGTATTTACGAGTTGAATGCACATGAACGGCATCACAAAGTCGTAATTATGAGTTGGAAACTCGAAACTTTCTGTAAGCCCTGAGTTTCCGAGGTTGGGACGTGTCAAGAAGAAAACATGTTGGATTCAGTGAATGCAGCATCTGTATTGATGGTACATTTTTTTAAATGAATGAAGTTATTTTTTACAATAAAACTATCTAAGTTGCATGTACAAAATTATATTATCTACAAAAGCCCTCCGATTGGTTTATTATAAACAAAATAATGCCCACAATAATATATGTTTAGTGAATAACATATTCAAGGTAGAGTGTTTTGTGCCAGTATAGTTTTAATATGTAATTAATAATTGAATAATATATTTGGTAACACTTTAGTTTAGGGTCCAATTCTCACTATTAGCTACTTGCTTATTATTATAAATATTACTTGGAAATTGGCTGTTTATTAGTACTTATAAAGCACATATTAATGTCTTATTCTGCATGACCATATTCTACATCCCTTAATCCTAAACTTAACAACTACTTTACTAACTATTAATAAGCAGTAATTAGGAGTTTGAGGCAAAAGGCATAGTTAATAGTGAGAATTGGACCCTAAACTAAAGTATGGCCGTATATTTTAATAATGTATAATAAATGTTAATCAAATCAAGTCACATTGTTTTAAAGCAGCTTCAATAAAAATATTGCAGTAATAATAATTTCTTAAATGATGTAAGGTCCTCGTTTAGCAGTTCAATTAAAAGAAAATTATGCCCTAATATATTTGTGATGGAGAATTATAATAAATGTTTTCAAACACAAAATAAAGTTTTTCATATTTTATATATATATATATATATATATGTGGATGTTATATGGACTATTATTATTTATTTAGTAAGTTATGGCCAGTAACCAATTTGATTGCTGATATTATAAATATTCACTGTTTAACCTGTTTTTAATCTTTTTTTTTTTTTGTTATATGGATGATAATATAATTACAGTATTATAAATATATACTTTTTTTGCATTTTTTAAAAAAAAAAATACCACTTAAACTAGAGCTCCAGTGTTGAATTGTTCATGCTTCAAATGAAACTAGGCATCAAAACATTAATGTACAGCAGAACAGGTGAATATCTGTAAATACTTTCAGAATCTGGTGTAGAATAAAGAGTATTTTTAACTGGAAAAAAAGCAGAGGCACACTGGTCCCTGTAGATGAGAATCATGACCTTTGACCTTCTGTGTGTTAACAGGGGGAGCCTGTGGATGAGAGCACAGTGAAGAAAATGATCCTGACCTTTGAGAAGAGATCCTACAAAAACCAGGAGCTGAGGATCAAGTTTCCCGACAACCCGGAGAAGTGAGTTATGAAGAACCGTCCACTTTAAATGTGAAATGTGATGCAAACAGTTCTCACTGGGGCTCACAGAGAGACTTGACATCACTTCCTGTTGTTGGCAGATTCATGGAGGCGGAGCTTGATCTGAATGACATCATCCAGGAGATGCACGTCATCGCCACTATTCCAGAGCTGTATCACCTGCTGGTGGAGCTGAACGCGGTTCACTCTCTGCTCGGCCTCCTCAGCCACGACAACACTGATATCCTGACCATCACATGACTTTAGAGTAAAGCAGGAAACCACCAGAGGTCATATATAACAGTTATGCACAGCCTCGTGGATTATTGTTTTACAAAATAGAAGCAACAGCAATATAATAAGCACCAGTAAATAATTACATTTAAGGCCCGTTCACACCAAGGATCAGAACTATAACAATAATGATAAAGATATAGATCTAAAAATTACACCACAACGATAACGGGACAGAGAAACAATATAGTTGGAAGCACTTTCAGAACGTTACAAGTGATTAAAAACATTAACATCCAATCAGAATCCATCCTGCTTTAACAAGCTCGAGCATTTAAAGTGACAGACACCACAAAATTGCAGCGTGCTTATAATAAACAGAACAGTATCGTCCTCTGGTGTGGATGCTAAAATAATTATCGGAATACTTATCCTTGTAGTCATCGTTCTTGGTGTGAACGGGCCTTTAATAGTAAGTTTGTTAAATTTGTTATTACGTACTATTAGGGATGGCCAATATTAGCATTTTTGTTTAACCTTTTATTCATTAGATTTGCATTTATTAATTTAGCAGATGCTTTTATCCAAAAATTCATGTAATTTTGATTACTTAAAAATTGTACTCAACCATTTAAAAATTGGGCATACAAAAAAATGTGTTAGCGGCCATAACACAATTTATTTCTGTAAACAACCATAACAAGGAGTAACAATAGTTATTAGCCGTAACACAAAAAGTTTGGTGTCAGTAAGTTTTTTTTTTTTTTTTTTTTTGAATGTTTTCGATGGAAGTCTTCTCATCGAGGCTGCAATTATATGATCAAAATACAGTAAAAATTGTGAAATATTATTACAATTTTAAAAAAGCTGTTTTCTAAGTGAATATATTGTAAAGTGTAATTTATTCCTGTGATCAAAGCTGAATTTTCAGCATCATTATTCCAGTCTTCAGAGTCACATGATCCTTCAGAAATCATTCTAATATGATGATTTGCTGCTCAAGAAACATTTATGATTATTATCAATGTTGAAAACAGTTGTGCTGCTTCATATTGTTTGTGGAAACATGTTTTCATGATTCTTTGATTACTAGAAAGTTTTTAAAATCCTTTGTGACATTATAAATGTCTTTACTGTCAGTTTTAATCAGTTTAATCCATATTTGCTGAATTGAAATATTTTATATAATTTCTAAAAAAAAAAATAAAAAAAACAAACATCCTGACCCCAAAGTATAAATACATTGTTTTTATATATATATATAATATATATATATATGTGTGTATTATTGCACATAAAAAAGTTATTGGTCATAAAATAATCAATATCTGCCAAAATTTCTATATTGTGCATTCATATTTAAAATATGCTTGTTATCTTTATCTGTTGGTCAGTATTATACATCCTTAACTTGAATCACATATCAGCATCGCGGTGGTTGATCTCCTGCAGGAACTGACAGACATCGATACACTTCACGAGAGCGAGGAGGGGGCGGAGGTGCTTATCGACGCACTGGTATGAAAATATTTATTTAATAATCAGAGAAAAACATCATCAGTGGCGTTAGAGGAGATGATTCACGAGCATTAGCGGGTCACGGTCCAGCAGCACAATGAGATTATTATGAGAAAATGACATGATTTATTACTATGTGTGAGAAATTTTAGTCTGGTATTGGGCCTGACGTTTGCAAGAAATGGAGAGAGAGAGAGATGATGTTAATATTCAGACTGTTGTTGTGCTTGTGCAATCAGACGGTTTGTGTCAGATGGAGCAGAGGAAACAGGAAGAGCTTGTGAACAATCAGAGTTTGATTGAGCCGTGTGGGTCTGATTGCTGTCGTCTGGTATTTGTGTTGTGCATTCAAGGAAACGTATTTACACATCTAAATGACTGTTTATATGGCGAACAGTCTACAAAATAGGGTGTATATATATATATATACACTGCCCGGCCAATAAAAAGTCGCTGTTTGGATTTAAATGACTGGATCATTATTACGGTGATTATTATGTTTCTAACATGTTATTAATTTGGCAACAGTTCTTCTAACCCTATTTGATGGAGTGTGTAGCTTTTCATTTCTTAAACAACCATGTAGGAAGACACATCATGGCCATATTCCAGGATGACAATGTCAAGATTCATCAGGCTCAAATTGTGAAAGAATGGTTGGGAAGCTTGAAGAATAATTTCAATTTAAAGTCCAGACCTTAAATTCATTGAAAGTCATTCCCCTGGTTTCACAGACAAGGCTTAAGCTAGTCCTAGACTAAAATGCATGTTTGAGCTGTTTTAACTGAAAGTAACTTGCATTGGCAGATCTTAAAATATGTCACTGCCATTGTTTTGTCAACACTGCATTGGCTCCCTATTAAACATCGTATAGATTTTAAAATCTTGCTACTTACCTACAAAGCACTAAATGGTTTAGCTCCCCAGTACCTGGGCGAGCTCTTAACGCATTATAGTCCTTCACGTCTATTGCGATCTCCGAATTCTGGACAGTTGATAATACCTAGAATATCAAAATCAACTGCAGGCGGTAGATCCTTTTCCTATTTAGCACCTAAACTTTGGAACAGTCTTCCTATCACTGTTCGGGAAGCAGACACAATATGTCAGTTTAAGTCTAGACTAAAAACACATCTGTTTAAACTTGCATACACATAAACCATTATCTACTTCTATAATTCAAATCATGTAAATTGTTAGGCTGCATAGATTAGGTCAGCCGGAACCGGGAACACTTCCCATAACACCTGATGTACTTGCTACATCATAAGAAGAATTGCGAATATTAGTCTCTCTCTGTTTATCCCGAGGTTTGCCGCAGCCTGCCAGATCCAGGCTGTGCTCCGATGAGATGAAGGACCTGCATCTAGACATGACGATAACGCAGCCCTGACGTTTCAACTAATCGATCCCCTGCGAAGGCCCATTTCTCTTTTCTTTCCCTATGTATAGATAAAACGTTGTCATAATTATTGCAGTTCGCATAGATCCGCGGACACAACTAATTTTTCTGTGTTATGCGGACCAGTAAAGTAATTTGGCAAATATCACTTAAAAAAAAAAAAGACCAAGCACTCAAACACGCAAACCTATAGACTAAACACGTAAATGAACGGCAAGAAAGGTATTCGGTTTTCAGTAGGAAAGGTGTCATTTAAGCGGCCCCTAAAGTAATAACTAACAATTTTTACAACGGAAGTGATTCAATCAAAAACCAACCCTAGCTCGATAAATTTCCTATTGTCTCTGTGAAGCTGCTTTGAAACAATATGTATTGTGAAAAGCGCTATATAAATGAAGATGACTTGACTTGACTTGTTTTGTCTCAAGATGCACACCAGTAATGTTTTCTTCTAGTGTATGTTTAAAAAAGGTACTTAAAAATCCTAATTAAACTAAGGCCTAATCCTGGTTTAGGCTAAACCCTGTCTGTGAAACCTCTGGGATGTGCTGGAAGAGACTTTACAGAGTGCTCACCTCTTGCATTGTCAAAACAAGATCTTGATCAAAAATTGATGCACCTCTTGATATAATGAAATGTTGTGATGGTATTTTTAAATTTATATATCACATGTTTTTATGTTTGTTAAATGTTTTTATTTGTTTAGTTGGAGGGTCAGGTCGTAGCTCTCATGGTGCAGAATATGGAGCGATTGGACGAGACTGTGAAGGAGGAAGCTGATGGGGTTTATAACACTTTAGGTAAGACACACTGACCAACTAACCAACCCACTGACATGCACTAGTCTCAAGAGCAGGCTTCAATCTGATTGGCTGGAGTCAGCTAACAGGGTTTTATCTGTCCACTGGGAAACAAATGTCATGTTTACAAATTCCCAAACTGTAAGAACCAACAACTAAACTCTGGATTTGCCAGGTTTGAAAAATATTTTTTTGAGACACTTTGTACCAAGTAATCTAGTAATATATATATATATATATATATATATATATATATATATATATATATATATATGTATGTATATATTAGGGATGCACGATATATCGGCCACCATATCGGTATTGGCCGATATTTTCATTTTTATTGTTATCGGCCTGATAAGAAAATTTGGCCAATATGTTAAAGCCGATAAATAATGAATTATTTCCTTCAGCTGAGACACTTCAGATGGTTTTGAATTGCTTGAAATATGACTGAAATCACTTCAAAAAGGAAAATACAGTTAAGTGCAATGTACAGTGCAAGACTGTCATATAGTCTACACAATATTATAATGAGAACATAATTGTGTACTTGGGACATGGCTTTTAATGGTGAGACTTTTGTTTTCATAATCAGGCTCTCAAAAATTATATAAAAATGTTGATTTAGATTAGAGATACACTGATATGAAAATTTTGCCCGATACCGATAATTCTTTATATTTGAAAGCCGATAACCGATATATTGACCGATAAATCTCAATCCAAATTTTTATATAATTTTTGAGAGCCTGATTACAAAAACAAAAGTTTTACCATTAAAAGCCATGTCACAAGCATACAATTATAATGTTCTTAATATAATATTACGTAGCCTATATGACAGACTTGGCTGTATTTTGCACTTAACTGTATTTTTCTTTTTGAAGTGATTTCAATCATATTTTAAGCAATTGAAAACCATCATGGCAAGCAGTGCACATCAGAAGTGTCTCAACTGAAGAAATAATCCATTATTTATTGGCTTTAATATATCGGCCAAATTTTCTTATTGGGCCGATAACATTAAAAATGAACGTATATCAGTCGATATATCAAGCATCCCTAATTTAGATTTATCAGCCAATATATCGGCTATCGACCTTCAAATATAAAGAATTATCGGTTAATGTTATCGACCAAAACTTTCATATTGGTGCATCCCATATATATGCAAATCGTATATAAACAAACATAGAAATAAACATTTTATGTATTAAAAATGCGTAATATAATTATATGTATCATAAATGCATATATATTGTATAAAACATAAAATAAATGTCTTTTAATTAGGAGGGAAAATGCTCAAGTGCTCTTTTAAAGCAGTTTTGCGTGTTGGAAACACTGCGACTGGCTTGCGTTTGCAGGTTTGGTTCTGGAAAGACTCTGTTCAGCTGCAGAGAGAGATAAACGGTCTGACTGAACGGATTTAAACAGCACATTTCCTCCATGTCTTTCTCTTTCCCTGTCTTCCTCTCCTGTTCCAGTTCTTGTGTAATCTCTTTCCCTTCCTCATGAGATTCTGCACCCTCTCTCTCTCTCTTTCTCTCTTCCTCCCACTCTTCCGCTGTGAGATTTTTCTCCCATCATGCCTCTGATTGAGTTATCAGGTGTCTTCAGAGTCTTTTATAATACAGATGAGTCTCAAACTCCCTTGTGATGTGTCATATAGAGCTGTTCGCTCTGCTCGCTCTTTCCGTCTTTTTGTGTGTGTCCCGGGCTCGACAATGAGGATTTTTTTTTTTTCAGCTGGTCCGGGCGGTCGTTTAGATTTTTACTCGTGCTGGTGACATTTTCACAGGCCCTGAGGCGAAAGGAATATATATATAGATATATTTTGTTTTTATAGCAACCTATTTTTAAATGAAAAGTTGGATGCAAAGAATATTTTTGTTAAAGCAGCAGTTCACCCAAAAATGAAGCATCTTCTTCTATTTTCTATACAACAGCAGTTTATGGTGACCAAGGTCCAAAAAGGATCTTTATTCCAAGCCTTTGTTGTGAGAAACTCTCCAAAAACCTTCATTTTTAAAAAAAATATACTTTAGTCAAAGAAAAACCATATGGAGTAGGGCCGTCACACGATTAATCGCATCCAAAATAAAAGTTTATCTTTACATAATATATGTGTGTGTATTGTGTATATTTATTATGTATATAAATACACACACATGCATGTATATATTTAACAAAAATCTATTATTTAATTTTACTGTTAATTTTTCAATGCCATTATACTTAGTTTAGAGAAATATGTCTTGAGAAGGATGCTTTGAGCATATCAAAGAATAAATGTTATGACCAGGTCAATTCAGATTCACATCAGTTGAACTGGGCCCAGTTTGTATTTGAATGTTGCCCAAACCTCACTCTTATGCACAATAGTACACTTGTGTAAACTGATTTGACAATATAGCGATGGCCCAAACCTCTCTCACATCGGGTCATTGTTACTGTCGAGCCCTGATCTCTGACCGGACCGGTGGATTCTGTGTTCATGCATTCATGTGTGGATGTGTTCTGATCTCACTGCAGTTTCTCCATCAGTTATCATGGCAACTAGGTGAAGCAGACTTTGCAAAAACTAGGTCATGACACAACACGAATCACAAAAGTCTGTGTGTATGACAAGCTTGGACTTACAGTAACACCAGATCTCTCTGTCTGTTTGTGGCAGCTGTGATTGAGAACATGGCCGAGTTTCGTCCCGGTCTGTGTACGGAAGCGGCCCAGCAGGGTTTGATGCAGTGGCTGTTGAAGAGGATCAAGGTAAGACACCCATCCGTCACAATTAACATCACTCCTAATGGAACCTCATTTACTGATGGGTCCTTCTGTCTTCGTGAATGTAGTCTGCTCATTAATGAAGTCTGATAATGGAGTTTGATTGCTTAACAAAACAAATATACTGTTCAAGAGCAAACATGGCTTGAGTTTTTCCAACATCTCTAACATGAGACCAAATGTTCCTAGAGCTTTCAAACTACATCATTTCATTCATTCATATAATCATGCATTCATTCATATAATCATTCATTCATTCATATAATCATTCATTCATTCTTTATCCATATAATCATTCATTCATGCATTCATTCATTCGTTCATTCATGCATTCATATAATCATTAATTCATTCATATAATCATTCATTCATGCATTCATTCATTTGTATAATCATTCATGCATGCATGAATGAATGCATTTATTCATACAATCATATAATCATTCATTCATTCATATAATCATTCATTCACGCATTAATTCATTCATGCATTTATATACTGTCTTTATGCAAACATGGCTTGAATTTTTCCAAAATCTCTAGCATGAGACTAAATTTTCCTAAGCTTTCAAACTGCATCTGGTTTGTTTATTTATGCATTTTATGCATTTATTTTTTTGCATTTAAATACTGTTATTGTGCAAACATGACTTGAATTTTTTTCAAAATTTTTAAAATGAGACCACATTTTCTAGAACTTTCAAACTTCATCTGGTTTATTTATGCATTTATTATATATGCTTTTGTGTATGCATTTAAGCATTATTTATTTAAGCTGGGATTTATTTATGCACTTATTTAGGCATTTATTTATGTAGTCATTCATTTTAAAGAGTTAGTTCACCTAAAAATGAAAATTCTGTCATTAATTACTCACCCTCATGTCGTTCAACACTTTCGTTCATCTTCAGAACACAAATTAAGATATATTTGATGAAATCCGATGGCTCAGTGAGGCGTCCATTGACAGCAAGATAATTAACACTTTCAAATGCCCAGAAAGCTACTAAAGACATATTTAAAACAGTTCATGTGACTACAGTGGTTCAACCTTAATGTTATGAAGCTTCGAAGCTTTACGAATCTTTTGTTTCGAATCAGTGGTTCAGAGCGTGTATCAAATTGCCAAAGTCACGCCCCCCAGTGGTGAACCATTGACATTTCGAAATGCTTATGACATAACAAAGCCTTCTTTACTGAAGTCACGTAACTTTGGCAGTTTGATAGACGCTCTGAACCACTGATTTGAAACAAAAGATTTGTAAAGCTTCGAAGCTTCATGAAGCAGTGTTTTGAAATCGTCCATCACTAGATATTGTGGAATAAAGTCACTATTTTGGTTTTTTTGGTGCACAAAAAGTATTCTTGTTGCTTCATAACATTAAGGTTGAACCACTGTAGTCACATGAACTGATTTAAATATGTCTTTAGTAGCTTTCTGGGCATTGAAAGTGTAAATTATCTTGCTGGCAATAGAGGCCTAACTGAGCCATCGGATTTTATCAAAAATATCTTAATTTGTGTTCTGAAGATGAACAAAGGTCTTACGGGTGTGGAACAACATGAGGGTGAGTAATTAATGACATTATTTTCATTTTTGGGTGAACTAACCCTTTAAGAATTCTTGCGTTTATTTTTGCAGTTATTTAATCATTTGTTTATGCATTTATTTAATCCTTTAATCCTCATTATTTGCATTTACTAATTCCTGGGTCATTTTGGGGTCTGCATTTAACTTCCATTGAAAACTCTATCTAGATCTTTTCATGCGCTTCGGAACACCCTAGCAACCACCTGCAACATCCTAGCAATGCCTTGGCAACTTTTCCTTTTTTATTATTCTGTTAACTCAGATGGTTCCCTCTGTGGATGTTGCAAGTGTGTAATTTCTGTGCACAAAAAAAGAATTGCAAAAATAATGAACCCATTTGTTGAGTCATGTTGGACTACTCAAACAAACACAGCAGTATTTCAGTATTTTAAAAGCACATTAGTGTTTCCACTTTGGACATTACTTAGTGTTGACTCTGCACATTAAACCTGGATAGACATCAAACAAATTACCTTCACCTTAAAGTTAAAAGTCAAGCAAGAATATATATATTTTTAAATAATTTCAGTCTTCTTTCATTGCAGTAAACAGACAGCGTCAGCTGGTTTGAAGTTGGCTGTACATTATGATGGGTTTAACTCGATCATTTATTATTTTTGAGCTGGATTTGAGATTTTCATAGAGCTGTAGGCCTGCTGCCACAATTCAGTGTTTTTTATCCACGTGAGGTGAAATCCTCCTTAGATTTACCGCTGGCAGCCGGAATAAGAGCGTCATGCTGTTTGAGTCTTAATGCTCCCTGAAGACTTCCATGAATCCAGCGCACCAGCAATTACACTGACAATAGAGAAGTCGGCGCACAGATCGAATGGGACGCTGCTGCCAAAGCCATTGAAAGTGTGTGTTTGTTGTGTTCCCAAACAGGCCAAGATGCCTTTTGATGCCAATAAGCTGTACTGCAGCGAAATACTGGCCATCCTGCTACAAAACAATGACAGTAAGTAAAAATAAGAGACGGATAGCTTTGTTTGGGGATGTGCATGGGTTTATTAACAACTCCAGTGAATTAAATCCGTTCTAGTGAATAATTACGAACTCAGTGTTGAAAATATGGAGTAACAAACTGTTAAAGGCCTTTTCACATCAATACCAGCATTCACTGCATATTTTCAGCATGAAAATCAGTGCTTTTTTTTTTTTTTTTGCTTCATTCTTGATGTGAACAGGCCTTTAGCTTGACATTTTCAGTTGATATTTAAAGGAATATATATTTATATTTTATACGCATCATGCATGAGGACATCATTTATAAATGCAACAAGGAAAATCGTGACTCTTTCAAAGAAGTTGCTGGCCAGTGCTGATATCTAGAGAGTAGAGTGGCTGATATATTGCTCTAAATATATGCAGAAATGTAATGCATTTAAGACTTTTAATCACGGAATCCAGTCGTAAAAATGGAATTTACTGTTTAATGTGGAATGTCACGGAATTTGGCGAATCTTGGATGAAGAAATCAAAGGTCTTCACTACAACTTTCCAAAATAAAAGTTTGGTTTAACTTGAAGTTATGATAAAAATTTATTATAGTAGAATGTACTTCTCAAAGTAATAATAATAAACATTTTTTTGCCCATGTTTTAATTTAAGCGAAAAACCTGTTTGTTTGCTAGAAAAATAAAAGTAATTGTTTAATTTTCATTCGACTACATTTTAAAAGATTAATTCAATTTTTAAAGGGATAGTTCACATAAAAATGAAAATTATCCCATGATTTACTCACCCTCAAGCCATCCTAGGTGTATATGACTATCTTCTTTCAGATGAACACAATCAGAAATATATTTAAAATTATCTCTTCCCCGCTTTATAATGGGAGTGAATGGGGGGCGAGATTTTGAAGCCAGAAAAAGCACATCCATCCATCATAAAAGTAATCCATACGGCTCCAGGGGGTTAATAAAGGCCTCTGTTTTGTTTTGTGCTATCTGCTGTGCTTCCGCTTTCGTCATTACGTTATGTGTCGGGTCAGAGGTCGCTGTTCCGCCAGAATTCGAATCATGTACGGTTGTTACCAGAAGCCAGTGATTATAGTTTATTAAGTTATAAATATGGATATCTTTCTTACAAAAACCCATCACTTCTCTTCAGAAGGCCTTTATTAACCCCCTGGAGTCATATGGATTACTTTTATGATGGATTGATGTGCTTTTTTGGGCTTCAAAATCTCGCCCCCCATTCACTCTTGGAATGAGCCAGGATATTTTTTAATATAACTCTGATTGTGTTCATCTGAAAGAAGATAGTCATATACACCTAGGATGGCTTGAGTGTGAGTAAATCATGAGATAATTTTCATTTTTGGGAACTATCGGGTAGTACAGCACTTGTTCATTGTGTGTGTTGTTTTGTATTCATGTGCAGTGCTGTGTGATTTACCTGAGTTTATCACATGCACATCTCTCTCTGTCTTTTCTAAAGTTTATTAGCACACTGAACTAACATTAATCATCTCTTCTCTTTATGTCTGTCTCTCTCTAATTTCTTCCCTCCCTCTTCTATCTATTTCTCTCTTTCTCAGAAACAAGGGAGCTGTTGGGAGAAATGGATGGTATTGATGTACTACTGCAGCAGCTTTCAGTAAGACACTGTCTCTTTTTAAACCAGCTGCTGTCTGAAATCACAGTGTGAGACTCTTTAGAGATCATCATGACCCAGAACATACGGGCGGCTTCATTCATTGTGCTCCACGCTGCTGTTTTCTCGTTTAACAATCATTTTAAAATCCCTTTTGATTATGCTTTCATGTTGCACATCATGACCAGGCAACGTTTAATCGCTTATTTGCAAATAATTTAAATGAAAATCTGTGTAAAAAAAAATAAAAAAAATAAAGAGAGGGACCAAATAAGATGGATTGGTTTTTATTCATTATCATTTTTATGCAGTTATTTATAATGATACATTTTCATGCCAGTTAGGCACAATGTGCTCCTAAAATCCTAATAGTCATAAAAGGCTTAATTTTCTTCATGCTTTTTATTTATTTATTTATTTATTTATTAGTTCTGCTCATGTTTCTTGAATGAAGTCCAGCGTCTCTCACTGTTTGATTTTAGTGAATTCTTGAATTTTGGATGGTTAATTAATAAATTAATGAATAATATAATGTGTGTGTGTGTGTGTGTGTGTGTGTGTGTATATATAATATACACACACACACACACACACACACACACACACTACCGGTCAAAAGTTTGGACACGGTAAGATTTTTAATGTTTTTAAAAGAAGTTTTGTCTGCTCACCAAGGCTGCATTTATTTAATTAAAAATACAGTAAAAACAGTAATATTGTGAAATATTATTACAATTTAAAATAACTGTTTTAATATATTTTATAAAGTAATTTATTCCTGTGATCAAAGCTGAATTTTCAGCAGCATTACTCCAGTCTTCAGAGTCACATGATCCTTCAGAAATCATTCTAATATGATGATTTGCTGCTCAAGAAAAAAATTAAAAAAAAAAAAAAAAAAAAAAAAAAAAAAAATATATATATATATATATATATATATATATATATATATATATATATATATATATATATATATATATATAAAAATTATTTTTAAAACTGATGCCCCAGACATTTTTTGTGCAATTCATCCTATTAATGTTCTCCTCACAGGTGTTTAAACGTCATAATCCAGCAACGCCGGAGGAACAGGAAATGATGGAGAACCTGTTTGATGCCCTCTGTTCCTGCCTCATGCTTCCAGCCAATCGTGATCGTTTCCTCAGGGGGGAGGGGCTTCAGCTCATGAACCTCATGCTCAGGTCTGTCTCTGATTGATGGCAAGAGCTGATGTTCCCTTAGTTAATGATTTTCAGCATTCACTACTCATTTGTTTATTTTTTTTAATTTATTTTTATTTTATCTTTTTTTTTTTTTAATTTAATTTAATTTTTTATGTTATTTTCTTTGTTTGTCCCTTTCTCCCTCTCTCTGCCACTCTATTTTTCTCCTTGACATGTGAAATATTTTCCCGCGGTGTTGATAAACTGTTGTTTGTCATTGTCGGATGACGGAAGTGCCAGTATGACGGACAGCTACATTTCCCTTGAGCGAGGCCATGATAGTCAGCTTCCGTCTGTACAGAAGCTGTCTCAGCGTCTGACATGCGGCTTATGTCCGTTTCTTGTTTTATATACATCTGCAGCAAATTTATAAAACAGTTCCTAGACTTTCGGAACAACACATGATTATGTAAAATGAAAGTAGACTCTTGAGAATAAGACAAAGGCTTTGAATGAACATCATTTTTTCCAAAACAAATAGAAATTTGTTTTGCTTGTGTTTCTTGAATGAAACACTTTATCACTGCTTCTATTTTATCGATATGTATATATTATTTAAAACCTGTAATGAAGAAATTATATGTAATTAGTTTATGGATTATATAATTGTTAATTTTATGAGTTTGTAATAAAAATGTATGCAATATAATATAATTATATTAGTGCTGTCAAATTGATTAATCGTGATTAATCACATATATATATATATATATATATATATATATATATATATATATATAGATAGATAGATAGATAGATAGATTATATATAGATATAGATATATAGATATATATTATATTGCATTATTAAATTATTTTTATTTTATTATTTTATTTGCAAATGTATGCAAATGCTGTCACTCATTTTTGTGCCAATTAAGTATTGCTCTGATTTCTAAAATGAGTTGTAAGTAATTAAGTACTTCTTGTTAGTAGTTTTAATTTAGCTAACTACTTAGAGTTTAGTTTGACTATAGTTCTTTGAGAGTGTGTCAATGAAATATCTCTCATTGTGTGTCTGTGCAGGGAGAAGAAGATGTCTCGTGTCAGTGCGCTGAAGGTTCTGGATTACGGGATGATCGGTCCAGAGGGTTCGGATAACTGTCACAAGTTTGTGGACATCCTGGGCCTCCGGACCATATTCCCTCTGTTCATGAAGACTCCCAAGAAGATGAAGAAAGTTGGAATATCGGACAAGGAGCATGAAGGTTTGTAGAAACCCACAGCACTGGTTGCTAGTCCTGAACTGCCTCTTTCTCTGTTGTAGTTCTGTTTTGCTTCCTATTTAATTTCTTTCTCACCAGTTTTATTCTTTTAAAAATGGATTTAGTGTGGTGGAGTTGCTCAATTAGTGGTAGAAACACACACACAGAGGCATTGTAATATGACGGCGAGTTCACAGTAATATCTTTTTCTCAGCTATTATTTACAGTTCAGCCGGCGGTTTATTCCACGGGGAGTAAACTCTGCGGCTGCTGCTCTTATTGTTTTGCCACGGCGATTCAAATAAGCTCCTCAGACTGTTCTTAATGGTTATTAGAGACCTGCAATGAGAGTGAGAGAGAATGCATCTCACTTTACCTTATTCTACTGAAATTTTGAGTATTTGCACACTAGAGTGAGGTCTGATAGAGCGTTTGATTGATATGAGTGTGTAAGAGCGTTTCGAGGGTGTGGAAAGAGCCATGTTTCAAATCAAGCTGAAATGGACCTTATTAGGGATAGATGGGATATTTAATTTGAATGCAGACAATGTATTTCAGAGTTTGTTTGAAGGTTTTACAGTTTTGTAAGCTGTAGTAGCCGGTATGGCAATATAAGTACATACTGCCACATTATAAACATGCGTCTTAAAGGGTTAATTCACCCGAAAATGAAAATTCTGTCATTAATTACTCACTCTCATGTCGTTCCACACCCGTAAGACCTTCGTTCATCTTCAGAACACAAATGAAGATATTTTTGATGAAATCTGAGAGGTATTTGACTCGTCCATAGACAGCAATATAATCACCACTTTCAAGGTCCAGAAAGCTACTAAAGACATTGTTAAAACAGTCATGTGACTGCAGTGGTTCAACCTTAATGTTATGAAACAACGAGAATAGTTTTTGTGCCCAAAAACAAACCAAAAATAACGACTAGAGCTTATTTTCTTTATTCCCAATATAATTCACATTACTTTCTTTTTGGGAAGAAATATGATTTGGAATTTTAGGATGAAATATGACCTCGACATTTCTTCCAATCAGATTTGCCTTCTAGTCATACTATTTTTAACATACTGTGATTTGAGACCCGTCGGCTCTAATCTTGCATACTGTTTCAGACAGATAGTATCAGAAATGTTGAGGGATGTTGCTGTAAGACCTCTGTTCACCTGAGCTGGTTAGTGCTGTGAGTCTTCATCTGTTGACAGAGTTTAACTCTCAGATGCTGTTCAGCCAAGCAAGGACAGATTGGAAATTCATCTGTACAAAGAGGCAGAATAAATTAACCTGTGGCCCCCGGTATCTTACATAGGAAATGCAAGAATATAAGATAAGTTACTTTTAGGCAGCTTATATGTCTAAAACTTAAGATATTTTTAGATTATTAAGTTTGCTAAAACTGCTTGTGGTGCTTTAGCAACTCTGGCTTTATCATTAAATGCGTGCCCTTTTTGTGCCCATTAAAGTCTATTTTTTAGACCATTAGTTTTTGCATGACAATTAAGCACATTTCCGCCTGAAATTCTCATTACTGTAAAGGAGAAAACAGGATATATTATATAAAAGGTAAAAGATGTTTCCCAAGGTGCAATTTTAAATATTTATCATTGTAGTATTTGTTGCAATTACTTAAAGGAACTATTATGCCCCTTTTCACGAGATGTTATATAAGTCTCTGGTGTCCCCAGAATGTGTCTCTGAAGTTTCAGCTCAAAATACCCCACAGATCATTTATTATAGCTTGTCAAATTTGCCCCTATTTGGGTGTGAGCAAAAACACGCCGTTTTTGTGTGTGTCCCTTTAAATGCAAATGAGCTGCTGCTCCCGGCCCCCTTTCCAGAAGAGGGCGGAGCTTTAACAGCTCACGTTTCGGTTGCTCATCAACAACAAAGCTGGAGAATCTCACGCAGCCAAAATGTGGATTGTCAGTAACGGTGTTCAGCCTTACATTGTTCAAACCGGAGTCGACACTGATGGAGAGACTCAGGAAGAAGTTACAACTTTTAGAATGAAACTGGACGTTTCTGAATGGTCAGTGGATAAATTTATGTAGTTGTTGTGGAGTTGATTCAACTCATCCACTAGCATGTGTCGTCATGTGAATCTTTTGTGCAAATCCAGTGTTGAATTGACCCTCGTTTGTGAAGCAGTCTGGCGTAAAATGACGGCATGACAACAACACTCTACTACAACAACTCTTCCTCTTCTCTAAAGCAGCCCAACATGGCCTCACCCCCTTTGTTGCGTGTTCTCGGGGGCGGGGTTTATGATGTCACTCACCCGGGAAGAAGCTTGTTGTAGTCCCTACCAGCCATTTTTTGTAGTCCTTAAAAAGCGATTTCTGTAAATAAATCAGAAGCCATGCAAATATCATTGTATCTCTGTTGCAAAATTAATTATTAGCTAAATTTGCATATTTGCATATATTTGCATATGTTCTGGCTTAGCAGATTTGTCCTCAACAGAAACTCTTTATCCTTGAAAATGAAAACATTTGTGCACAATTTTATTTTTCATAAATTGGTTTGTTTGTTGCCTCTGTCGTATTGTGACGTGATCATGCAAAATATGGTTGGTGTGAGATTACGCCCCATCAATCAGCTGTTAGCGTCTTAATTCTTAACGTCCGTTCAGAGACAAAAGGTGCTTATGAAGACGCAGCCCCATCAAACTGATTAATTAATTATCAGCTTTGACGACGGAGAGTTTGAGTAATTAAACAGCTAAGCTCTTACAGCCCATCGAGAAACTTCAGACTGATCCCTGTAAAACCCCCTCTGAAACGTATTCAGCTCCATGACGAGGGACCACAAGCATTCGTAATTAGCTATTTAGAAAATGCGCTTTCCATTTGCAAGCAGAGAAGAAAGATTTGCCAAGGAGAAATAATGCATTCTGCCACATTGCATTGTGTGCGCTAAGTCTTTTATTGATGGATAATGGTTTAAAAGAAATGAGAAGAACAACAATAAAAAAGTTTCATTTAAACTTCTGCGCCGTTAATCACCAAACGAATTTACAGCATCCTCCTTTTGTGTGAGGAACTTAAATTGACTGTCCGCAGGTAAACAATCCTGACAGGCACAAAGAAGAGACGACGTTAATCTTCAGCTCGACCACAACTGCGTAAAAAAGAAGTTTGGACGCTTTCTCCTCACAAGAGCTGTTTCGGCAGAATAATTACATGTCGTTGAGCTGAGAAGCGGGAGAATTGAGAAATTGTCAGGATGTGTTTTAGCTAATGATGTGTTAGGAGTGAAATAAGAGTTGTGACACGCCGAACGTCTGTCTCTGTCGCAGTGAACTTTGAACTCCGCTGTCAATTTAAACTGTTACACTGTTACAAACTTCTTGAATGCAGTTTGGCCGTTTTCTTTAGAGAGAGAAGAGTGTGTGTGTCTGTGTGTGTGTGTCATTGAGACTCGGGGAAATTGCTCTGAAGTAGATGAAGATTTGGGTTTGGTCCTGCCGCAGGGATAAAGGTCACATCAGCGTCGCTCCAGGTTCTGGAAGATGAATATCCTCGGGATACAACAGAGTAAAGTCGAGACTAGCCGACAGGGACTCATAATTCTGCATAATTCTGTCCACTATCATTGAGATACTATAATACTTTGAATTAGTTTTTACTTTTATATTTCAAGGTTTTTACATTGTTATTTCAAAACTAAATTTTTGTTGTGATTTTAGTGGATTTTAGTTTTTAATATAGTTTTTTAATAGTGTTTTTGTTTTACTTTCAGCCATTTTGGTAACACTTTACAAATAAGGTTCACTAGTTAAACATTAGTTAATGTATTAACTAACATGAACTAACAATGAGCAAAAAGTATTTATTCATCTTTGTTAATGTTAATAAAAATACTGTCGTTCATGTTAGTTCACAGTGCATTAACTAATGTTAACAAATAAAACTTGATTTCAATAATGTATTTGTAAATGTTGAAATGAACATTAACTAAGATTAATAAATGCTGTCGAAGTGTTGTTAATTCTTAGTTCATGTTAACTAAAGTAGTTAACTAATGAACCTTATTGTAAAGTGTTACTGTTATTTTAGTACATTGTTATTGAAAATAAAGTTTTTATATTTTATTTCAGTTAACTTATGTCAAGCAACTTGACAGATGTCAAACAGTTTTACTGGTTAAATTCTGAAATTTTAGTATTATTGATGTACTATTATAGTTTAGTAATATGGTAACACTTTAGTATAGGGCAGGGGTTCCCAAACTTTTCAGCCCACGACCCCCAAAATAACGATGCCAGTGACTTGTGACCCCCACTATCCTCGGAGGAGGTTAAAGTATATAAACATTGTGCCCAATGTCTGAAAAAGTGCCCTTTTTCACACATACTCGACCCGACCCCCACTTTGGGAGCCACTGGTATAGGGAACACATATTCACTATTAACTACGACTTTTCCCTCAATAAACTCCTAATTTACTGCTTATTAATAGTTAATAAGGTACTTGTTAAGTTTAGGTATTGGTAGGATTAAGTATGTAGAATAAGATCATGCAGAATAAGGCATTAATATGTGCTTAATAATTACTAATAAACAACCAATATTGTAGTAATATACATGCTAATAAACAACTAGTTAAAAGACACTAAAATAAAGTGTTACCGGTAATATTTTGAATTTTTTTTATATTTTCTTTTTTTTTTTTTTTTTTTAATATTAGGCTTTTTTTTTGTTTTGTTTTTGTTTTAGTATATCAAGTTAAACTAAATAAAAATGTGAAATGTTGCCTTGGCAACTTGCTGAAATAAAATAAATTTGTTTTTTATATTTTATTTTATTTCAGTTAACCTTTATGTCAGGCAACTAAACTAATTTATGGTTTTAGTTTTACTGGATAATTCTGTAATAATAGTAGTATTGAAACTATTATAGTTTAGTAATATTTTGAATTAGTTTTTATTTTTATATTTTCTGTTTCCGTTTTAATATAGGTATAGGTGTAGTTTTAGTCATTGTTGTTGTTTTTTGTTATTTTATATATATATATATATATATATATATATATATATATATATATATATATATATAATATATATATATATGTATATATATATATATATATATGTATATGTATATATATATGTATATGTATATGTATATATATATGTATATGTATATGTATATATATATGTATATGTATATGTATATAAATATATATATATTATTTTTTTTTAAAGGTGCAATGTGTAAATTTTAGGAGGCTCTATTGACAGAAATGCAATATAATATTCATAACTATGTTTTCAGTGGTGTATAAAGACCTTACATAATGAACCATTGTTTTTATTACCTTAGAATGAGTCATTTCTATCTACATACACCGCGGGTCCCCTTACATGTTAAGTCGACATTTTGCGCCGCCATGTTTCTACAGTAGCCCTAAACGGACAAACTGCTCTACAGAACGCGTTTGCTTGACCGGCTACTCTCTTCTGTCTCAGAAGATGACATCTTTGTCCTGTGTCGGCCACCGTAGTTTCTCTATATTGCAATTCGCAACCTCACCGCTAAAATTTACACACTGCACCTTTAATGTGTCTACATAGTTTATTTATATTTTTTTGTTTTATTGTAGTACATCAAGTTAAGCTAAATAAAAATGTGAAATGTTGCCTTGGCAACTTGCTGAAATAAAGTTAGTTTTTTATATTTTATTTCAGTTAACTTATGTCAAGCAATTAAGCTGATTTATGGTTTTAGTTTTACTGGATAATTCTGAAATTTTACTATTATTGAGATGCAATTATAGTGTTTATTAATGTTTTGAATTTGGTTTTTATTTGTATATTTCCAGTTTTTGTTTTAATATTTTATTTTAGTCGATTAAGTTAAACTAAATGAACATGAGTCCTCTTCATCTGAACTCTAGTCGCGTGGCTGTCGCTCTGTCTGGCTGATTATTTATTAGTCTTTATCGGGTCATTTTAGACTAAATTACTCGAGTGGTTTGTCCAAATGTCTCCCTTTACAGAGGATAATGATTCTTTGGAGAGATGTAAGACAACGTTTGAGACAAACCCATTTGCTTTGACGTCTCAACGACGACTCAGAATTGGCCAAATGTGAACCGAACAAATGGCGGGGGGGGGAGCAGCAGCAGTTCATTTATTTCTAATGATTGTCTTTTAACTGCTTTTTAATCTCTACCGGACACGTAATAATTGCGGGAAGTGCTGGAATTGCTGTGCTAAATTGGATCAAAAGCGTTGGTGTAATTGCGCTGATCTCCAGAGCTCTGTTAATTCTCCCGTTTGAAATGAAACTTGGAATCGGATCATTGTTCTGCCGTTCTCAGAGGTTTCGCTAATGGATTCATTATTGAAAATTAGCTGTTCTTTTGCTGCAGATTCGTATGTTGATAATGTGATAATCCGCTTTGTTTGGAAGGATTTTCTTGGACTGTAACAAAACACCTTTGTCTTCTCTCTGCAGAAAGAGCGCACATGCTTTGGTGGAGAAACATTACGTACAGCCACATATATTTATCTTTGATTCAAATGTCTTTCAGCTTGCATATGTCTCTTCATGTGGCGTTTTATAGAGTAATATTTTATGTTGGGTGTTTGGCAGCAGTTTTGAAATCCCAGGTCAGGGATTTTTCACCAAAACATTTCACCATCACGTTGTTGCAAACCGGTATGACTTTCTTTTTCCCTGTGAATGACTTCTGAGTTTATCAAGCTCCAGAAAGGACAACAAAAAACAAAACAAAACCAGTGTTTGAGCACAGTAAAAAATGTTCTTGTGCACTGTTTCATCTATATTATATGAGAGAAACACTGATATTTCTCAGAATTTTCCCTTCTGCCATTGCTCTCAAATCAAAAATGGTGTCATGGAGAGCCTGTGTTTAATGTTAATGGTGCCAATGTGACATTTTCTAATCCATTTAAGCTTTGGCAGAGAGTAATATCACTGAATAAAGACTTTAAATTTCAGTCTGTTCCTCATGCAAAGGTTATGTATGACTTTCAAAGGTTTGGAATATTTTATAAAAATTTAGAAAATATTAATTTTCTTTTTTTTTTGTGAATTATTCTTTTAAATAAACATCTACTTCTACTCAATCGTTTGAGCACTTAATATTAATATATAAATTCTGTAAAATTAATACATTTAAAAATATATAAATTTTGTATGATTAATAAAAACACATTTATCAATTATACATATTTTTATAAATTGTTAAATTTATAGGTTTTTAATTATATATGTATATCATCTTTTTAAAATTAAATATAGATAGAAATAATGTATTAATTTTATTAATTATATTTTAAATTTGTAATTTATTTTACTTTTTAATTTATTTTTATTTAATTAACTTATTATACTGTGTATAATTAATAAAAACACATTTATTAATTATATACATGTTTATAAATTATTAAATTTATAAAAGTATTTTCAATTATATATGCATATTTTTAAATTAATTATATATATTTTAGTAATTATACTTTTAAATACATTTTTCAAATTATTTTAAATTTATTTTTATTTATAAATTATTTATTGTATTATGTATAATTAATGAAAACATACATTTATTAATTATACACATTTTTATAAATTACAATTATAAAAGTATTTTCAATTTTATATATATATAATATGTGTGTGTGTGTGTATATATATATATATATATATATATATATATATATATATATATATATATATATAAATTAAATGTATATAAATAATTTATTAATTATATTATGTTTTTAAAAACATTTCAATTTATTTTTAGTTTATTTATTTAATAATTTAATAATGAATTAATTTTTATTTATTTATATTTTTTTATTTTTTTATTTAAAGGGGTACTGTGTTTGGTGCCTTATTACAAATGATAGAAAATCACTTTACAGTGTATTTTTTAATTATTAAAATGTTAACATCTTTTATATTACATATCACATTATATTACAAGCTAAAAATGGCCAAATTACACTTTTTTTCCCCATTCATTATATTGTCATTGATCCTTCTGTTCTGCTAAGGGCCTTTCATGAAGGGACTCTTGCTCATTTGTGTTTGTCCCACATAGAGTACCGCCCCCTACTGGGCGTCCCGCCGCATTCTCGTCCTGCCAGCCAATGGCTTTCTCCCTGTTGCCACGACGACCTGGAGTGATGTAGTTGGTTAGCCGAGTCTTCTTTCCTGTGTGTAATGATGACAAAAGCTTTCCCGAGGCAGAGCTGGGAGATAACGCACTTATCTCAGACCTCTAGCCTGCACCTCTCTGCTCTCATCCGCTCCCTGTGGCTGTATTCCTCACCCCAGACAGTTTATTCCGCCGCTAATAATGTTCACTTTTTTCTCTCCCTTCGCCCCTGGTGGCCACGAGTCGCCTTGAAGACCCGCGACATCGCAGTGCTGACCGAGCGTTTCCTCTCGCCGTCTGTTGATTAATGCATCTCCTTCTTTACCCGCGGCATTAGAATGCATGTGTTGGTTAAGAGATGCACACGGACTGATGTTTAAACTCACGCCGTCTCATTTGTATTCAGCGGCAGTGAAGGCCAAGGCCAAGGCCAAATTAAATAGTTTTATCAAGGCCGTCTGATTATATGCTGTGAGTGTTTGTGCGAGATGGTGTTTAAATACTGATTTTTAACCTGATGAAGAACAAGTCTCATGGACGTGCCGTTTTAGAAGACGTTACATGTTTTTACTGTATAACCTCCTGATGCAGGGGTTTTGAAGTGTGTTGTAAGTGACAACGTAGAAGAGCATTAGCATTACTAATCTGCCCCAAGAAACCATAAATAAATAAAATCTCAATAAAACAGATTGAGATGTGATTTGTTATTCCCTGCTACATGAATAATACATACATACATTTTGCTTTTGTTCGCTCTCCTTTTTTTGTTTGGTTTTTTTGTTTGGTTTTTTTGTTTGGTTCGTGCTTTTGTTCGCACACGTTTGTTTTCATTTATAATTTTTTTGCTGTGAAAGCCGTGAAAAATGAAAAAAATAAACAATCGCTGTCATATGCATTGCATTTGCTTGTAATTCTTTGTTGGTTGGCTTTTTTGCGTTGTTTTTTCTTCTCTTTTTTTGTTTGCTGGTTTTTATTTCTTTTTTTTTCTTTCTTGGTTCTTCACATCACCCATGTTTGGTTTGTTCTTCGTTATTTTATTCGCTAGTTTTATCTTTCGCTTTTGTTCGCTCTCTTTTTTTGTTCGGTTCGCACTTTCGTTTGTTCAGGTTCGTTTTCATTCACTGTTTTTTGCAGTGAAAGAACTAATAAACGAAATATAAAAATAAACATTCGCTGTCATATGCATTAACACACTCAACTCAAATTTTCTTTTCTTTGTTGGTTGGCTTTTTTGCATTGTTTTTTTGTTCTCTTTTTTGTTTGCTGGTTTTTCTTATTTTCTCTCTCGGTTCTTTGCGTCCCCCATGTTTGGTTTATTCTTCGCTATTTTGTTCTTTCGCTCTCGTTCGATCTCATTTTTGTTTGCTGGTTTTTCTTTCATTTTGTCTTTCTTGGTTCTTTGCGTAAACCATGTTTGGTTTGTTCTTTGTTATTTTGTTTGCTAGTTTTATCTTTCACTTTTGTTTGCTCGCCTGTTTTTTTTTTTTTTTTTTTTTTTTTTTTTTTTAGTTCATGTTTTGGTTTGTTCTCTTTCATTTTCATTTATTTATTTATTTTTTTGGAGTGAAAAAACAAACAAACAAAAAATGAAAAAAAAAAAAAAAAAAAAAAATTTGCTGCCATATGCATTAACAAACTTAACTCAAATTTTCACATTTGCTTGTAATTTGCTGGCTTTTTTTTAATGTTTTTTTTTTGTTCCCTTATTTTTGGTTGTTGGTTTTTCTTTCATTATTTATTTCTTGGCTCTTTGTGTCACCCATGTTTGTAGATTTGTTTGTTATTTTGTTCACTAGTTTAATGCTAGTTTTATCTTTAGCTTTTGTTCGCTCTACTTTTTGTTTGTTCCTTTTAATTTATTTCACACTTTTGTTCACTCTTTCATTTTCATCCATTGTTTTTTTTTTTTCCAGTGAAGGAACTAACAAACAAAAAATGAGGAAAAGAACATGAACAGATTACATTAGGGTTTTGTTTATCAACATTACACCGTCTCATCACCAGTAACACTGTTTTGGTCAGGTTTGTGTTAATATAATGCATATTTCAGCTTTCCTCAAGATGTTTTTATATCAAACACTCAGTCTTATGTTATAAAGTTTTCATTGATAATCACAATAAACCCTTAATCAAATTGTACAGCCATCAAATTATTCTGTGACAGACTTTAAAGAAATAGTTCACCTAAAAAGTAAAATTGACATTTTTTTTTTCTCTAAATACATTTTTTTGTCTATACAATAAAAGTCAATGGGGTCCACAGTTTTGTTGCCGTTAACTCTTCAGAATATGTATTTTTTGTGTTCATCAGAAGAAAGTCTTACAGGTTTGCGTTTTTGAGTGATCAATCCCTTTAACATGTTGACGTTTCTTTCTTTTAAAGTGCCCGAGTCTTGTGTGATGGACTCTTTCTTACAGTAAATTTTGCTTGTTCGTGTTTGGAGGGAAACAAGCCGTCAGATCAGATTTGTGGTTGTCTTGTTGCATGTCGCTTTGCTCTGCTCTAATGCTTCTTCATTAGTGTGTTTTTATAGGCGACAGCAGCGTGCAAAGACTTTCATGCACTTCACTCCACGTTCATTAAAGCTTTCGGTGCAGCCTCGTATTTTCCATTTGCAGCAGTTATCTAAGGCAGTCACAGACTCGCTCGCCAATATTTGTGCAATTTCTGCTTTTATGTCTAAGTAAATTACAACTTTTGACTCTGTGTTGATACTTTTATGTTAAATGGATAAAAAAGCAGTAAGACAAAAATAAGACATGTTTGTATATTTCTGTGCAACATGTCTAAATCAATAGTTTTTCCATGACTTTTACATTGATAATAATCAGAAATGTTTCTTGAGCAGCAAATCATCATATTAGAATGATTTCTGAAGGATCATGTGACACTGAAGACTGGAGTAATGATGCTGAAAATTCAGCTTTGATCACAGGAATAAATTACATTTTAACATACTTTCACATAGAAAACAGCTATTTTAAATTGTAATAATTTTTCACATTTTTTATTGTATTTTGCAGCCTTGGTGAGCAGAAGAGACTTTCAAAAACAAAAATAAAAAAAGCCACAAGGCTTATTCAAAGCCAGTGTGTCTAACTCTTATATCCAGATTTGTTCTGCAGTTTCTTGAGTCAACTTTCATGAGCGAAAATCAGCTGGAATCACTCTGACAGCTACAAGAGAAAGTTTGAAACATACTTTTAAAAACGCAGGAGAACTGAGGGCGTCTAATCTCTTCGTTGTTTTGCGGACAGTTTCATGTTCTTAGTCTAGAAAAGCACATTGCCATTTGGCGGATGTCACCTCCTACTCATCGCTCTGTGTTTTTACTTTATTTAACGTGAATGGATGACACGAGTGTGTTAAATCAAGACACTAAAGCCTTGTTTTCTTCTCCCAGAGCATGTGTGTTCCATCATCGCCTCCATGCTGAGGAACCTCAAAGGGCAGCAGAGAAGTCGTCTCCTCAGCAAGTTCACAGAGAACGACTGCGAGAAGGTAAAAATAAGACAGCTGACGGTACGGCTTTATTATCTTCTGCTTCTAAAAATGGCAGAGTGACGACAAAAGAGCGCTTGAAGAGAGTTCGCTGGCAGATGGGTTTAATGCTACCATAAAGATAATATAGAACATGCTGTACTTACTGACACCATGAGCATAAAGACAAATTCATGTAGAAACAAAACAGAACCGTCTTGGTTATAAATATCAGTTATTATATTTGTTTATTGGTTATTAAAAGAAAATAATTATAATTCTAACTCTACCATAAGGTTTCTTAATAATCTTAATGTTAATCTGAACATTAAGATCAAAAGTTGTATCGGTTAACATTAGCTAATGCACTGTGAACTAACATGAACATGAACATTTTTATTAACTAACATGAACAAATGTTTTAAAAATGTGTTGGTCATTGTTAGTTTTTGATAATGCATAAACTAATGTTTCCTTATTGTAAAGTGTTACCATTGTAATTGACAAATTTAAGATAATGGTCTTTGACAAAAAACATGTAAAAGAAATGCTTTTTACTTAAAATGTAAATAATTGCAAATACATTTTAAACAAATTCTGAAACTTTAACAAGTGAAACAGTCATTTTTTCGCTTTTTCTTTTAATTTTTCTTTTGTTTTTTCATTAATACTTTTGGTCCTTTTCAATAGTTGGTTCATTCATACTTTTTGTTTGTTGGCTTTCTTTTATTCGTTCTTTCAGTCGTTTGTTTGCTCTTTTGTTTCATTCATTGGTTTGCTTTTTTGTTCGCTCTTGTTGGTTGGTTTTTGTTCATTTTCTTTTATTCTTTTGTTCGTTCATTGTTTTCTGTTCATTATTTTATTAATTATTTCAATCTATTTATTTCTTTTTCGGTTTGTTCACCCAATTTCGTTTATTCCTTTGTTTGTTCTTTCATTTGGTGTTTTTTATTTCCTGCCGTTTTGTTTTGTTTGCTCTTGTTGGTTTTTTGTTCATTCTGTCTTTTTTGTTTGTTTGTTTGTTTGTTTGTTTGATCATTTATTTTTTATTCATTCTTTTATTAATTCTTTCAGTCTATTTCTTTTTTTGGTGTGTTCGTTTATTCTTTTGTTAGTTTTTTCATTTGTCCTTTATTTCCTTGTTTTGTTAGTTCACCCGTTTTCGTTTATTCCTTTTGCTTTTCCGTTTGTTCCTTATTTCCTTGTTTCCTTTTGTTTTGTTCAACATTTTTTATTTGTTCATTCATTCGTTGCTCTTTATTTCCTTATGTTTTGTTTTGTTGTCATGCTCTTTTGTTTGCTGGTTTTTGTCTTTCATTCTGGCTTTTGTTTTGATTGTTTTGTCTTTATTATTTCTTTTTTGGTTTTCACCCTTTTTCATTTATTCTTTTGTTAGTTTTTTCATTTGTCCTTTATTTCCTTGTGTTTTGTTTTGTTTGTTCACCTGTTTTCGTTTATTCCTTTTCTTTTTCCATTTGTTCCTTATTTCCTTGTGTTTTGTTGGGTTTGATTTTTGTTCTTTCTCCTTTGCTCATACTTTTTATCGTTCATTGTTTTTTGCATTTTTTATTTGTTCTTTCATTCGTCGTTCTTTATTTCCCTCTGTTTTGTTTTGTTTTCATGCTCTTTTATTCACTGGTCTCTTTCATTTTGTCTTTCATTTTCGTTTGTTTTGTCATTCTTTTAATTCTTTTATTTCAGACTATAATTTCTTTCTTTTTTTGTTTGTTCACCTTTTTTCATTTATTGTTTTTTTTCTTTTTTTCTTTAATTGGTCTTTATTTCCTTCAGTTTTGTTGTCATGCTGTTTTGTGCGCACTTGTTAGTTGTTTTTCAGTTTGGATCTTTTATTTCGCTTGTTTTGGTCAGTCGTGCATCAGTGTAATGTTTCATGCGTGTGTTGTTTGGACTGTGTTGATGCGGTTCGCTCCATCTTGTGTCGTACGTCTCCTTTAGTCTCGGTCGGGGGTCTCCATACATCACCTGGACGGACACACGTGCTGTTATCGCTCAGCAGTCACTACTCTTAAAATAACCCTCACAGTCCTGCCGGGCCCTGTTTCATCACTCTGACAGGAGCAGTGCATTATTGGTAGTTTCACGAGCTAAAAGATTTCGGCCATATGGGCATCATCATGCCTCAGTTCTGTTTGTCTTCAGATTGTCACAGGAATTGCTAGAAAGAGGATGACGAATGTCTCTTTTTGTCTTTAAATAACACCACCGCCATTCGTCTTGTGTGGGATTGCGCCGCTGCCACAGTTAAATATGAATATCATTTACATAACGTGAATTTGGGTCCTAAAGCACATCTCTTCTTGCCAGCGGTGGTGTATTCATGTGGCATTTCGGTGCATTTGCAACGTATGCTCACCCTCGCTCTCTTTCTGCAGGTTGACAGACTCATGGAGCTGCATTTTAAGTACCTGGAAGCCGTTCAGCTCGCAGACAAGAGGATCGAAGGAGAGAAACACGTAAGATTCACGCACACACATTCACGCTTGATTGGCAGTATCTCCTCTGCGAGGGCAGATCTGCGTGTGAAGATAAGAGCAGACCTACCAGACTCAAACGTCACTGTGGGATCTGCAGGTCGGACACTCTACACGCTTCTCTGTTGGTCCGCTCCCCTTTAGAGCCAAACGCTGTTAAACTTTTACACTGAGCAGTGATTGCGCACACATTCCCATCAGCCCTTGCAGGACCTAGAGTCTGTGTAGGCACTCCTCAACAAACACCCAAACAAAAACCTCATCATTGGGTTGGTCTTGCTCCATCTAAAATGTTACACTGGAAACGGCTTGTGTTAGCATTAAGAATCTAATCCAAATGCTTTAAACATGTTGTCAGATACTGCATGTTTGTTTGTGGGCAGGTAATGTGATAACAGTCATAATTCGGCTCTAAAGTCAGTGGAAATGTGAGAACCGGCATCATTTTGTGGATCCTGGACAACTATAAAGTTACCTTATATTACTTCTATTATTTACTTTTCTTCATCATCTTCTTAACCCTTAAAGGCATACCTTGAGTCTTTAGGTGACGCGGGACGTCATTCACTACCCTCTTCCTCATTCATTTTTTAAAGTTGGACATCAACCTCCTTAGTATTCCTCAATCAATTCATTATAAACAATATAACAACAAAAAATTATTTAAAAAAAAAAAAAAGGCTGTTTTTCCCCATTCATTTTTTTTGTAAAAATTGTATAGGGTCGCTAACGAGCGGAGGTGTGTAACTGAAAGTATATTTATTCTGCACAACAATAATTGAATCTTTGATGACTGAATAAGTGCAATTCGCCTTTATTCCATAAGGTAGCAGTGTCTGATACAAAGTGACGTTTCACTCATAGTTACCGCAGGCAGAAAACAAAAGAATACACGAGTATCATCAGCAAACCTTGAAATGGCTCAGTGATTTACGCAATGAAAAATTATTGTCACTGTCACTTGATGGTGGATCTGGTGAAAAAGCTGTCAGCGAACAAAATAATGATTTTCAAGATGTTGAAAGTGATGGTTTTGAGGATATGTTTGAGATGGCAAATGTAAGCCAGATGCTGAATGTACTGGGGAAATGAGCTCTGACGAGGACAGTGATGATAGAATAAAACATCTGCTCAAGCTGAATACGTCCAAGCTCCACAAGATAACAAAATATGCTCTATTTTATTTTTATGTTATTGTAACTCTAATATCAGGAGAGTTTTATATTATTGTGACAGGTAGAGAGTTTTATATTATCTGTGTCGTTAAAGACCTGAATATGTTATAATGTTTGGGGAAACATTCATGCATTTAAGGATTAATAATAATAATAATAAATAGTTTTTTTTATTAATATGCAATAGTCATATATACATAAATAATGACTACTGCATTTTAAAAAAATATTTATTTATTTATTTATTTATCTATACACTGATGAGCAGTCACAGGTGAAGCAAATATTTTTTGATCATCTAACAAGGCCACATATTAAGGTCTCGTAATCGGTGTGTTGGATGTGGGAGAAATGGGCAGGAATAAAGATCTGAGGGACTTTGACAAGGGCCAAATAGTTATGGCAAGGTGACTGGGTATTTCTGAAATGGCAAAGTTTGTGTGTTGCTCCCAGGCAGCAGTGGTGAGAATTTACCAACAGTGTCTGAGGAGGGACAAACCACAAACCACCCAAGACTCATTGATGCACAAGGATAACAAAGGCTATCCCGTCTAGTCTGAGCCAACAGAAGGTCTCCTGTGGCACAAGTCACACAAAATTTGAATAGTGGTTATGGGAGGAATGTGTCACATCTGCTGTGTTTGGGGCTGCGTAGCTGCAGACCAATCAGAGTGCTTATGATGACCCCTGTCCACCATCGAAAGCACCTGCAATGGGCACGCAAGTGTCAGAACTGGACCTTGAAGCAGTGGAAGAAGGTCGCCTGGTCTGATGAGTCCTTTTACATAACATGGACAGCTGTGTATGTGTGCGCCTTTTTACCTGGGGAAGTGATGCACTGTGGGACGACAACAAAATGGTGGAGGGAGTGTGATGCTTTGGCCAATGTTCTCCTGTGAAACACTGGGTCCGGCCAATCATGTGGAGGTCAACATGCCCAAAGATTGTTGCAGTCCCCTTCATGACAAAGAAATGGCCTCTTTCAGCAGGATAATGCACATATTGATCAGGAATGGTTTGAGGAATATAATGAAGAGTTCAAGGTGTTGTCCTGGCCTCCAAATTCCCCAGATCTCAATCCAAGCGAGCAGCTGTGGGATGTGCTGAACCAACAAGTTTGATCCACAACATCTCCACCTTGGAAACTACAGGACTTGAGGGATCTGCTGCTAATGTTTTGGTGCCAGATACCACAGCAGGTGCTCATAATAGGGGCTTTCACACCACAGGAACCTTTTCATAGTTCCTAGAACTATTGGCTAAAGTACCCAGATTTTTGCTGTGTTAGCACCACAGGTACTAGGAACGATTTTAGTTCTAGGAACTCCTTTTGGGGAAACTAAATTATCTCCTACTTCAGAGTAGGGTCAAACCAGCACTATAGGAACTATCAGTGACGTGAGTGTACGTCGATAGGTCAAACGCATGTCAAAAGCCGTGTAAACATATTTACTTCACGAACATGGAAAACAGCGATAACGCATTTACCCGTTGTCTGCAGGGTTGTGTTCTTTTCTCCGCCTCAATGATATGTAATACTGAAAGTTGTCAAAGGAGATTTCGTCTCTTAGCACCACTTTTTTGCTCTTTCAGTTGGGTAAATTGTGTTTACATTCCATCTCCATTATCACCCTTGACACACAACAAACACACCTCCAACCATGGCATCCTCCATCCACCGGTTTTTAGCGTTTGTAAATGCCGCGCTTAAAGATGCCGCTGTCGGCCGATTCAGAGTTCCTATTCCCGGTGCGATGCAACCAGGAGCATGGCCCGGTGGAGAAATGAGTTCTCGGGGATCTATCCTAGGGGCTAGTTCCTAGAACTATTCGGTGCGAAAGCCCATGTTTTGGTTAATCTGTGTATATATGGGGTTTTCTTTAAGCCAAAGTTTATGCAAAACGCTGAAACAAACCATGCTTAATATTTTAGATTTGGGGTGTGCATTCTTTTTTAAAGTTATGATGTAACAATTAGTGTGTGATGTTTATTGCAAAGATTTGCATAATTACAAATATATTATTGCACATAATTTAAAAACAATCTATTATTATTAATAATACCAAGTAAATGTAATAATATTAGTTATATATAATTATCAGTGTTTTTAAAGTTGTGCGAATTTATTTGGCATGCGGTCACAGGTGTGTGTTTACAGGCTTTTTACAGTAATTCTCCATTATAGAAGTTGTGGGGTTTCAGCCAGCGTTAATTAACGTGGAGATGATTAAAGGCAGATGTTAATTGATGATAATTGGCAGGTTGGGGTGATTATTCCACAGTGTGTAACAGGTCTGTGTGTTGTGTTAGTAGGTTAGGCTGTGCTGTGTGCGCGTGTGCGCGTGTGTGTGTGCGCTGGAGGATATTGGCGTGTGTATGTTGAGGATGTGAGCTGGGCACTGATGAAGACTCCTGCGGCTTGTGTCTCATCCATCCTAATGTGTGTATAAGACAGGCGTTCTGTTTTCAGGGATGCTTCAGGTTGGGCTTTCTAAACATATTTGAGAAATATTGTGATTTTTAAAAAAATATTAGATATCATAAAAGTGTATTTTTTTTTTTGTTTTTTTTTAGTCAACTAATTGTTTCAGGGCAGATTACATCTGCAAAATGCATTAAAAATCTAGGAAAATATACAGTAATCCTAGTATGCTTTCAATGCTATTTTTAACAAAAACAAGATTTTATATATACATGTAATATTTTTTTTATTTATATGAGCCAATATAGCTGTACTTAGCAATACATAAGCGGTAACATACAGTACATGTCAAAATATATTGACTTGGTAGGGATTTTAATTGTCTTTTAGAGTTGGTCGTTTTGATTCATTTTTGTGAAACAGTTCACACTCTGCGTCTACTCTTGCGTCATCACTCAAACAGTCGCTTATTGCTTCATTTTATATCACCAGCAAAATCACTGAGCGTTTTGTGAATGTTCAGTATGCTGCTCAGCTCTAGTTTCAGGTCTTTGTTGTGCAGGTGTCGATTTAAAACCATCTCCTCTGTGTGTGTGTGTGTGTGTGTGCAAGGTTTCCCATCCACCTTATCGGACTTTCTCTCCTCTGCGTCTTCTTCAGAGGCCTATAAATCGTCTCTCAGAAGCAGTGACAGGAATATGACTGTGGAAATGTCTGCTCCTGTTTCGCGCCCGTCGACTGAATGCACCAGCACTCCCTCCAGATGGAACAGCGTTCCCGGCTTTCTCCTAGTGCTATAAAAGTATATCACCCATAGCAGAGCCCTTGTTTAAAAACGCCTCGGAGTGCTGTCAGCGCCACGTTCATGTGAACCCGTCTCGCCTCCTTTTACTGCCTAATGACAGCTACAAATTCTCTCTGAATTGCATTTCCTAAACACAGACCCCCATAAAACCACCTCCACGTTCGGCCTGCTCTTCTTCTGCTTTTTTTTCCTCTTCATTTTACCGCAGCGCCGTAGAGCTCTTTGGGAAATCTCAAAAGGATCCGCGGAGGAAGCGTTGGCAGGGTGTGCTCGGATTAATTTAGTCTCTGCGTGTCCCGTGAGACTCAATCACAGGTCCCGGCGCTGCTTTGTTCTGCCTGTCATATTAACACCTGTGCCAGCCTGCAGTTCTCCAACAGGAAGTGACTAAAATTCACTCTGTTTCCCGGAGGTGAAGCCGCTTGTTATTTGCACTGATGTAATTGACTTGCCGAAGGCTGTACCTCTGTAACAAGACTCGAATAACACATGCGAAAGATCACACTGTTCTGACAAAATATGATTAACATATTTTTTGCACATTTTAAATCAGCCTGAAAGTATGAACTAAAATCAACATAATCTACTTATAACTAGTTTTATTTTGCATGACGACGATGATGATGATGATAATAATACTGCATGTATGGATGCATTTATTTGAACAAAAATACAATAAAATCAGTATTGTAATATTACCATTTAAAATAACTTTTTTATTTGAATATATTTTAAATGGTAATTCCTTTTTTTAAATAAAATGTCTTTTTCATCAAATGTGGTGATAATAATAATATTGAATATTTAAAAATGAATATGCAATTCTTATAACCATATATAAACATAGGACCGTTCAGCGCTCATGTACCCGCAGAGAACAGCTTCATCCTGGCCAGTCCTTCGGGAATTTGCCGCTGGAATTTTCTTATGAAGCTAATGTTTAAACATAAGGTATAATTCGTTTTGGGTATATCAGATGGGCAATCTTTGTTCTTATTAATATATATTATTGTTCCAGAGCTAATAGATTTATTTGAATTACTTGTGTTTATTTCCTATTTTACTTCTTATACTGTTATAATGGCTATTGTTGTTAATTTAAATATTATTGTTGAATAAATAATAATTTATATAAATAACATGCCTTATTTTTTGATATTGAGAAATGGTCTGTTAGCGATTTCGACTTCAGTGAAAGTTACATTAATACGCCATTAGATGGCGGCAAAGACTGTCTTTATGAGTGAGTCAGTCAGTCGTGAAGACTTTTATATTGAGATGGACTGAAACAAGGAAACAAGGACATTGTTTTTACTTTAAACGACATCTTATGAAATGCAACTGTAAAATGCATTGACTAGCACTGTCATGGGAATGTCTTAAATGTTAAAAGGACAAAGACAAAGATATCGCTTTCCTCAGCAGACATTCAAACTGATTTTATGATTATGAATATTAGAGTGACCTGAAGAATGTCAGCTATATGCAGGTAATACACTCACTCAGGCGATTTCTCTCTCTCATAATATCTACACTCCATTGTTGTTCTTATTTATTTAGACACTTGTGCTGTTGAACTGTTGTATAAACACAATATCACACTCGTAGCTGTGTGATATGGCTGTATATCAGCACGCATTGACATGTTCCTGGTCTTATTTTGCTTGATTTATTGGCATATTTTAAATGAAATGAATGTTTGCCTTTTTAATCCTTCATCAAAATGTGATGAACTTGAAAAATTTTGAACTTTTCTTTTCAGCTGATGTCAACTAGGTCACGCAGACTATTGGTTAATGATAGCCGAATAGCTGTTTAATCATTGTTTTAGGCTGCTGTTATTGGAAATGCAGTCTTTCTGAAACCATCCCAATAGCTCACACAGTCATTTATTGCTGTTAATTCAGTCAAACTTTACATTTATGCTTTTGGTAGATGCTTTTATCCAAAGCAACTTATATTGCATTCACTGTATGCTCCTGCATCCCTGGGAATCGAACCCATGACCTTGCCGTTGCATGCTTTGCTGTTTAAGCTACAGGAATGCATGCAGCAAAAATCACAAATGATGATCGATTTAAAAAGGAAACCCCTCCATTGAGATGGGGTTTCATCCTCATATCTGGCTCAAAAATCCTAATGCAAAATATTTTTAATGGATAAAATTACATCCTGTCCTTTGAATTGCATTGAAAGCATCCTGATTTCTTGCAGAACATCAGAATGGTTTTGTCCATTCTAAAACTCTCAGAAAGCCTCTCTCAGTGATTTCAGCCTGTGTTCTGTGTGTCTTCAGCACCCCGTGACCGCTGTGCACTTCAGTCCTGCGTGGCCTGCTGTTTCTGCAGCGTTCCCTTTGTGTTCACAAGCCTTTCTGCTCATGCCCGCTCACACGCATGTGCTTGCCAGCGTTTTATGCTCGAAAAGATTTAAATCCCCTGGAGAGAGGCCAGTGTCAATCGGCGCAATTATGGCACTCAACAAATGCCAAACGTCTTTGTCCCTTTAGATTTGACTGCAGGTGCTGAAAAGCTGAAATCTGTGAAAAAATTGTGCTTTTAAACTGATATGAGATCAGCTCCAACATAATTATCCAGAACCTTTTTAACAGAAAGACAACATGCATGGAGCTGCATACCAATATACATCACTGCATGTGATTTTCTTGCACATCAATATGCACTTATTAATTATGTGTCTAATGGTAATTTACCTCTATTAGGGCTGCATGATATTGGAAAAAATTGATATTGTGATATTTTGTTTTTCTGCAATATATATTGGGACTACTCTGTATGGAAGGTTGTTTCCGCCACTAAATAAAAAAATAAAAAAGGTAATTGTGTCTTTTTATCTCACAATTCTGACTTTTTTCTCGCAGTTGCGAGGTATAAAGTCAGAATTGCGTGTTAAAGACAGAATTGTGAGTTTTACCCCCAGTTTCACAGACAAAGCTTAAGTTAGTCCTAGAGTAAAATGCATGTTTGACCTGTTTTAACTGAAAGTAACTTGCACTGACGTATTTTACAATATGTTAGAGCCAATATTTTGTCTTAAGATGTACACCAGTAATGTTTTTTTTCTAGTGTATGTTTATAAAAGCTACTTAAATATCCTAAATGAACTAATGCTTAATCCTGGCTTAGGCTAAGCCCTGTCTGTGAAACCGGGCCATTAAGTCAGAATTGCGTGATATAAAGTCAGAAATAACTAGGTTTATATATCGCAATTCTGAGGAAAAAAAAATCAGAATTGTGAGATATAAACTCGCAATTGCAAGGAAAAAAAGTCTGAATTGTGAGGAAAAAAGTCACAATTACCTTTTTCTTTTTTATTTAATGATGGAAACAAGCTTCCATAACTCGGAGTACGTTTTTTTGAGTGCCAAATCCTTGTACGTTTGAACGATTTGGGGAAAAACATAAAAATTTTGAGTTGCTTTGATTTGATATCAATTTATTTTCATATGTCGTGCAGACCTAAACTTCATTTGTGCTTTTCAGGATATGGTGCGTCGTGGCGAGATTATCGACGATGCGATGGACGATGAGTTTTATCTGCGCAGATTGGACGCTGGACTCTTCGTCCTTCAGCTCATCTGTTACATCATGGTGGAGATGTGCAGCGCCGGCGTTCCACAGGTATGTTACACACCACCCTCGTCAGGCAGCATCATTTAATGTGTAATTAAAGCTGAATGTTTTTAATTCTGCGTGCTGAAATGTGTCTTCTCTTCCAGTTACAGCAGAGAGTCCATCAGATCCTCAATCTCAGGGGAGGATCCGTCAAAATAGTTCGTCATATAATGAGGGGTAAGATTAAAAGTGATATTTTTAAAAGCTTATATCAGCATCTAAAGAGAAATTCTATTTTGCATAAGTAAAAGGAAGGCTATTTTTATGACCATGTAACATTTATTTTCATGAAAAACACATTTCCACCCAAATTTTCATTACCATAACACGTCAACACAGTATTTATCATTATTCTCAGTGGTTAATCTCATTAAATTCTGAATTACTGTACTAATACAGTAAAAACACTAATATATTTATATATATTTTCTGCATTACAGTAGTGAGAATGAGATTATATTTTTGCATTACATTAATGACATTTTGTGGGGTAAATGTGAAAATAATTGTCATGAAAATCACAATGCAAAAAAATTAAATAAATACCTTAATGGTCTTTAAACGGCTTACAATTTTTATAGATTCTATAGATATAAATTATTTCTTTCTTGTAATTTTGGGGTGAGAAAAAACTGATTTTTATGAAATTGTTTTTGAGAGGTTAGAGAGGTTGATTGCCATATATTTATTTTATTTATGTATATATCAGTGCTTGATATTAAGCCTCGTTATGTACTTAAAAATTGGTCACTAACTTGTTCGACTAAAAATGTTATTTAAATGTCATTTACGTAAATGTAGTTTATTCTGAAGCAATATTCTCATCAGTGTTCCATCAGCTCTTACTTAAATAAGCATTTTTGAGATATTTTCCCCCCTAAATTGATTTCCTGGGCATTCTTTACCTTTATAAAGGGCATTTTTCCCCTAAGCTTATTGAATGATAGAGTCATTGAGTCATTCATTCAAATGATTCATTTAAAAAAGAAGCAAGTGACTGTCTCTATGAATGAGTCATTGAATCATCAACTCACCTGATTCGTTCAAAAACGCTGAATCATTCAGTAAAGAATATTAAAGTACGTGCAAATAAACTACGATGGAAACACATTTATTAAATAAATCCCTCGACATGCAACAGAAAACTCACGTGACTTTGCCTTAACACTAGCTGTGATTGGATAACTAGATTAACCAGCAGACCAATCGCATCAAAGCATCTCAAATGTTGGTTTGATCATTCTGAAGTGCCTGAGTCAAAGTCTGTCACCAAAGTGATTTAATTCCCTCCCAGAAACGTCTCAAACGATGGTGTTCCCAAACACCAGCATCCGAACATGACAGCATTTATTGAGTTTTGTCTGTGCGTTCTGAAACTCAAGCTATTTATGATGGTGGAAAAAAGAGCCACAGTTTCTTACCCGATTACAGCAACTTCTATTTTTATTAAAGATAGTTTTTGCCAATTTCCCAGGAAGTGTCGATTTTGTTCTCTTGAATACATGGGATGGAAATTATGCTTTTTATTCACAAATAAAGGCTTTCCTGTAGCTCAGTGGTTAGAGCATGGCACTAGCAATGCCAAGGTTGTGGGTTCGATCCCAGGGATTGCACATACTCAGATACAAATGTATAGTATAATGCAATGTAAGTCGCTTTGGATAAAAGCGTCTGCCAAATGCATAAATGTAAATGTAAATATTTTATGCGATATTCCAATTAGCACAAAGTTAATCTGCAACTTTGGATGAAAACAATGTTGAGCCCTGTATATTTCTATATAATGTACTTAATTATGAGATTCACACAAAATCTAATTTTACATAAAAGTCAGCCAAAAATTGAAAACTAAAAATTTGAATTCTGAAATTCAGATTTCTGTTCAGTCAGCCACTTTGGATAATGCTGGTAATCTCAAAATGAACGATTTATCACCTTGGACGTTATATTGGTCTATCAGGACTTTAGCGCTCAGTATGTCAAGATTAAGATCACTAGCTGTTTTCTCAAAAGTTCAGTTTACCGTAAAACTGTAAAAGTGTCCGGTGGATTGTGTCAGTATCAGGTGGATTGTGTGAAGCGTTGAAGAACACATTTCCGCAGGCGCCGCAGCACGCTGAAACAGAGTCCCTGTTGCTAAAGCAAAAGGTTTGCTGTGCGCTGCAGTGCTGTTTGCTGCCGGCATATTTCACTCCTTACTTCACCCGCCCTTCCATCCATTCTCTCTCTCGAGCGATATTACTTGTTCGGCTTCGCCCACTCTTCAGCCCAGAGCACCTTGATTAAGTCTTGACAACTTTCTGTTTCTCTCTCTCTCTCGTTTGCACTCACTTTCCCTTTTCTTTGTTTTACCACTACTCTTACATACTTCACCCAGTATTTCTCTTGGGAAGAACCCAACTGTCTTTGTTTTTATTAAAGTTTAGTGAACATTGTGCTGTTTGGATGGAATTTCGATATGTCGTGTTTAATATCTGTATGACAAGGACTGGGAGATGAATTGAATATTTAGAGTAATATTTAGATGGTTTTGATGGCGATTATAAAATTTAGCAATGATGCATTTTTTATTTGGCCATTAAGTTTCCTGTTAAGAAAAAAATGTCTTTTAAGATGCCTTTCTTTACCTGCTACTTACTGGAAAGCACAACACCTTTCTTTCTGCTCTTGTTAAATTCTGCACTTCTTCATCCGTGTGAACATTAATGATTCATCAGAGGGAGGACGTTCCCACCTGAACTCTGCTTTAGCTGGTGACAGAGATGAAAACGGCTGGCTGTAATGGTTAAGAGCGCCACGCCTCACCGGTCGCTGTGCTGCTCGTTTTGAGAAGGTGTTCAAAGACGCAAGCTTTGCTCTTTAGAAAGCTGCTATTAATGTGAGCTAATGGTGTCTTGGCTATAAGTGGTACGTGTGAGACACTTAACTTTATCTTCATCCCCTTTAGACTGCAGATTCTCCAAACAGCTGTATTTTACGAGCAACGTATTTCAATCCAAATATATTGATATTGGAAATGCGAAAAATTTTGGTGATGATCTGTAGTGGTCATATTTAGCTTTTTTTTGGTCTGTCTGATTAAGAAAATATATATATAAATGTAAATAAATATATTATTATTATTTACTTTTTACAAAAAACAGTTGTATTTTGCACACACATTTTAATCCAAAAAAATATTGAAATTGGAAATGCGTAATATTTTGATGCTGATTTATTGGTCATTTTTAGCTTAAATTGTCTGTCCAAGACAAAAATATAATTATTATTTATTTATTTTTTTAAAAATTATTACTTTTTTTACGTTTGACAATGACAGTTTTGGTCATATTTAGCTTTTTTAAATTGTCTGTCTGATTAGGACAATCTATGACACTTTTCAAAAGGACTTTTCCATCTTTACTACATTTAAAGGCACAATATGTAAGATTTTTGGATTAAAATATAAAAAAAACACTAGAACAGTGTTATATATTTTGATGACTTGTGCACTTCCATTATCCCAAATGTTTCCAAGAATGTTTAAATCCACAGAAATTTTAACCAGGACATGGACCGTGTCCGTGCGTCGCCTATCAGTGACATCATATCCGTGTTACCCTCGATTTTTGGTTTTATTTTGTAGAAACAGGGAAACACCAAAGACGCTTTAATATAGTATGTGTTTTATTAGACAGGTGAGCAACTGTTTGGATACATTTATTGACAGAAATCTAATCATGTTATATAGCTCAACACAGCAAGTCTTATTGTTTAAATCTCGTTTTCTTGATTTACCATGTTTTACATGACTAACATCGATCTACCTTACTGCAGTGTGCAACAAGTGTCTCAAGCAGAGTAGCAATATAACAACTTTCAATATACAAATGTCTCTAATATGATAAACAGCACTGTGTTACCCCACATACACTTGACCGAAAGAAGTGGAAGCGGCGACTGTGGCATAATAATAAAAGTTCCGCTGCTCTCGAGCCGTGTGTCGCGCTCGTCTCTCATTAGCAATCACACAGTAATGTTAATAAATCTTTAATACATTAGCTCATCCATGAATATGATTTCTGTCCGAGTCTGTTGGATTCTTTTCCAAGGGCTGTAGATGTGAAGACAACACCTCCCATAATTCCGCAAAATCAAGGCGTCATCAAGCTACGCCTTTGTTTTGAATAAGCGACCTCTAGCAGCAAAAAATTACATATTGTGCCTTTAAATAGTTTGATGCTTTAGATTTTTTTCAGTATACCTGATTGAAATCTCAAACCTACTCTAAGCCTTTGTTGGCACAATTTCTGGTGTCCTTCAGACTCTGAGACTGGCCAGTCCTCCGGTGTGTGGTGGACATGTGATGGGTTTAATCTGAGCCGCAGGTCCGGAACACTCTCAGCTGCTGAAGGAGTGTGAAAGCGTTCTCCCAGCAGCTGGTGTGGGCCGGATCTCTGCCCCTGCAGGGCCGCTGTGACTGGGGTGAGAAATTGAAAATTTCACCTGCCCTCTGTAGCAGCTGTGGCCGTGTCAGACCCGCGTCCGTGTGCCAGGGCAGCGTGCCCGCAGGTCTCACAGTTCTGCAAATGTGCTTACGCGGTATTAAAAGCAATCACGGGAAAAATGAAAACAAATGTTACACGAGGAATTAGACAGGTTGCATTTGCTCTGCGGTTTAACTGTTATTGCAGTTTGTTTACTGGTTTGGCTGATGGAAATGTTTCATTGCATTTTCTGCACAATAGGAAAATGGTGCAAATTGTTTGAAATTGTTCCCTAAACTCTGGATAGTGCACCTAAAAAGTGTTCAATTATTAACGAAAGTGAAGTGAACAAGAGCTCATGATACAGGTATCTGTCTATCTTTTTATCTATCCATCCATCATTCTATCTGTCTATCCGTCATTCTATCTGTCTATCCATTCGTCTATCCATCCGTTTGTCTGTCTGTCTATGTGTTGTTCTATCTATCTATCCATCCATCCATGAGCCAATGAAACAGCATTTATAACATTGTTGTCAGGTTTTATTGGTAATTTTTTATAGTTTAAGTTAATGGCCTGTTACCTAGATAGAAAATAGCTGTTAAACAGGAAATCACTGGTGAAATGAGGTTTCATTTGCTGTGATCGGTGGTGACTGTGTTTTACTGCAGAAATTCGGAAACGAAAATGCCTACAGAAGCCTCGACACACTGCAAGGCTACATTTGAGTCATACGGAGTGTGTCATTCTATTACGTGCGTGACCTTGTGCTGTGTGTACTGGTATCAGTGGGAAGCGCCTCTGCAGTGGGCTGAAGTTTCCAGCATCTCAGAGCTCATAATGGATAATCCCTCTCAAATCATCCAGCATGCAGACTCCCCCAATCCTCCCTCTGTGTTATTTCAACCGCTTTCTCCAGCCCTCTGGCTTGTGTTTTAGTGTGCCACTTTTTTTTTTTCTTTAAAAAAAAAAAAAAAAAACATCTTATTGATTTATATATTTATTTAGTGTTGGGTTTTATCCTCTGTCCCAGGGCTTGAGCAGGGCTTAGAAACTAATCCGAGAGCATGTCTACCTTTACACGCTTGCCGCTTACTGTGTACACTTCTTGAAGTCGGCTTGAAATCAAAATGGACCCTATTTACTTTCTTGATGCACATTCCTGGTCTTATTGTGAACAATTTATCAATGCTTGTTATTTTAAAGATAGGCGTTCCTATAGCTCAAATTGTAAAGCATGTCGCTAGGAATGCCAAGGTCATGGGCTTTGATTCTTTTCAAATGCAAGTCTGTCAAATGCATAAAGGTAAATGCTAATGCAAAAGTGCCATTATAAATAATCTTTAAGCAGTGCCTGTTATGTTTTTCTCCATGTTCATCTTTCTTTAGTGTGTAATGAAAAAGCTCTGCTCCAGCAGGAGTTCTTCTCTATATCAGTGTCAGTGTTTCTGAACTCCCTGAAACGCCTCCACTGTAGTCTTGAGTTTTCTTCTGGGAACGAACACGTCACAATATTCCTCATTTAAATAATTACCGCATATGCAAAATAAAGAGGCGGAGTCTGGTTGAGTTAGTAGTGTGTTGAAACTGGCAGTTATGGTAAGGGGCGGGACATTTCCCAAACACGCTCAAAGCGCTTGACCAATCACAACATACTGCTCCAGCCGACCAATCAGAGCGCATAGTGCTTTTCAGAAGGAGGGGCTTCATAGAGACAGAAACTAAACAGAGCGTTACTGACAGACTGGGAAGAGAGGAGCTGCAACAATGAGGAAAAATGAACATTCAAGCATGAAAATCTATTCTAGTGGAGCCCAAAAACAACATCAAGACTTTGTAAAAGGGCATAATGGGTCCTTTTTAAAGGAATTGTTGTTTAACAAATGACAACTTTTTTTTTTTTTCTCACCCTCATTTAGTTGCAAATCTGTATGCTCTTATTTTTTTGTGTTGAACCAACAATGAAAATTTGTTTTTATATTTTTTCTAAGGGGTATGATTCTCGCGTTTCAGTGCGAGAGGTTCAGATCCCCGACGAGCCCCAATTTCATGTTACGCCCTGTCTAGGGGAAAGGGTGCAACATGAAAACTCTGAAAAATGCAGTGAATTTAAGCATTGATTACGTTTACATGTGCACAAATAATGCGATTTTCTCATAATCAGAGTAAGGTCTTAATCGCAATAAGATGTTTACATGACACGAGCAGAACTCTTAACTCCATTGTTCTGGCCATCTGGCCATTGTTTTAATGTACTCGCATCAAATTCAAAATACACGTTTATGGACGTACTGGTGTATTATTCAGCGCGGTGATGAACATTGCAATGCCAGGTTTGCCTACGTTGCGCCGTGTTCTTCGCCTGGATGAAGACAGAGTTTAGTGATTTGGTGAAGAGAAAACTTCAGAATAATGTCATGGAGTTCATTCATGAAGTTGTGTGAACAACACATGGCATCCGTGTACGTCCGAGCACATGCGCACTTTGGTCGGAGTGGGAATAATGCGATTAGGGTGTTTACATGCCTGTTTATTGCGATTAAAATCGGCGTGCGCCACATAGTTTAATGTGATTATGCTTACTGCGATTATTAGCTTAATCGCATTACTTTAATCGAAGTATTGCGTTTACATGAGGTAAAGTTAATTCACAATGTTGCCAAAATCCCATTATAATCACATTATGAGGGTGCATGTAAATGCACTGAATTAATAGACTTAATTTGGGACTCTTGATTCAGGAGCTGACTGGGCCAAAATAACAAAACTTCCTTATTTTTAAACCTCTTTCATAAACCCTAACCCTATTAAAAATAAAATAAAAATACAGTATACTAACTTATCTCCCTTACCAAAAACCGAGATCAAACCCTTTACAATAAACAAAAGTGGCATCAGACTCCCTACTTTCCCAAATACTGAGTATTTACAATATATTTACAACCAGGCAAACAAAATTGAAAGGGCAATCCAAAATCAGTGTCAGAAAAAGGCAAAGGGGGTCAAATATACCAACAAAGTTCCTCAGATGCAAACAATATTCAATTCAAACAAGCAATACTCTGTCTCTAATACTCTTAACACATTCAGTAGGGTCATAACAGTGCGAGGAAAAGATCACGTTGATCGGTGACGTCAAACCTGGCTTTCTTGAGTCTAAATACAGATGCTGATGCCATTTCAGAGCTTTAGTGGAGGAGAACAATAAGAGCTCTCAAGCTCATATGTGGACTGTTGTAAGTGTCCTCACTGCAGTCTGATCACATTGGTCCAGAGCGGTCATAAAAGTCTCATTCTAAGCATATGCTGCCTTTATCGTAACCTCTGTAGCCCTATGAGTTCTTGGGCACCGTTCCAGCTCGCTGCAGGTTACAAGAAACTGGAGTGTCCTGAAATAGCCAGACCTCAATCAAAACAGCAGATTTGATCTGACTGAGGGACACGCTTTCAAAGGCACACATCAAACGGCCACGGATCTTAAAGCTATTTGCCCGTTTAAGGACGGTACGTCTTAAATCCTGGCACCTCAAAACCCGAACTGCAGACTTTAGCTTTTTCTGAAGCTTAGTCTTTTTCCTCCATAGCTCATACATGAAGAAGGAGGTCTGAAAATAAACTCTGGTGGGCAGTGTGTGACAAATTTTTTTAAAATACTTTCAAGGATACAAATTCTCCCTTTGATTTTTTTTTCGGATTAAAGTATGCTGCTTCTCCTTTGAGACCGCATTAGGAAGGGTTTCTTGGCAGGGCTTGTTGGTGTACATGAAATTCATCCAAATTGCTAAACATCCTGTTTCATTTTTTCCTCTCGTTTTTCAGAATATGCAGAAAATATTGGCGACGGCAAGAGCGAGGATTTTAAGGAAAGTGAGCAGAAGAGGATTATGGAACTACTTGAGAACTTCTAAAAATCCAGTTGGAGCTCGACGCGGGTTTTCCGCAGCGTTTTTCTGTGTTGCGGTTGACGACTAGGTGAAGCTATGTGGATTTTGACTTTAATCATCATCCTGTCCTGACTTCCTTAGAAGCCAAGAAAGAAAAAAACTGATGTTTAACCATTTGAGTGACTGATTGTATCCCGACAGATTGGATATGGATATTGTATCTGTTGATATGACACATTTTGATTATGTTTATAGTTGCTGTCTATTTTTTGTTAAGGATAGATATTTTGTGTCAGAACAACTTAAATTTTCATGTAATAAAATTTTGTGCTTTTGTTACTTGGTGCTGTTTCCTTTACTAGATTTCGTACATCACCTTAATGCCTCATTAGACCAATTCAGGCAGGGAACAACTCTTGTGCTGAAACATAATTTAGGAAAATGTCATGTTTATGACTCTTTTCTCCACTCCAGCGTTCCTGCAGTCAGCTGATTAGGTGAAGGATTGTGTCTTTTCAGTCGTTTGTTTATCATCTCATCATTTAGGTCCCTTTATATGGATCTAGGGGCCAAAATTAACTTTTTAAAACTGCTAATGGCTGGTGGATTTTACTGGCCATGAAACTGTATGTTGCTTTTTCTGTCAAAGAATTATTTTTTTTTTTTTTTGTCTAGCAGCTTCTACCTGGAATATGTGTCAAACAACGCACACCATTGTGTCACTGGCAGTGTTGGCCATTCTCTCGTTAAATCAGCAAATTCTAATTTTGTTTATTCTTTTATTTTAGTTTCAGTGGGGAATGTCACCATATGGAGTTCTGGATTTCCGACAATTAAATATTTGTCTTCTTAATATCTAAGCCAAACTTCTGAAGGTACTTTTCAGGGTTCCCACATTTGACCAATACATTGGTCAAATGTGGGATGTTTCCAATTGTTTGTTCCAATTATTGGATTATTTTCAATTCAGATGGATTTGTCACTGAATCTTTTAAAACGATTTGTCTTCACAAGAAATATCTATTTGCTGAAATATTTTAGAATAGAGTATTATTTGGTGATTTTTATTTCCATGATTTCTTCCTGGCTTGTAAAATACAGTTTTAATTTTCCTGATATTTTCAGATTTTCCATAACTGTGGGAACCCTGAAATGTTGTTGGAAGATGTATAACATACAGTGTATGTATATGTATGTATGTTACTGTTTGATCTACAGGAATATATATATATAGATATAGCATTGCTTATGTATATAGTTGCAGTTGTTAATTTTCGTGCTCTAGGTTTGATCTTTCTCTTTTCATTAGAGGATATAGCTGCTGTGATTCTAATGGCCATTAATTAGATGTTTGTCCAGTGGCGATGAGCCAGAGATTTAAAAATCCCTTGCTAATAGCAGGCTTGCTGAGCTAGCGTGAAGATGCTACAACTCTCTCTCATTCTCTAACCTCTCTTACATCCCCTTGTTAATTTACAATCTCTGCCTTCCTCTCTCCCACAGGGGTTAGAGTATGTATCGCCGCGGCCAGGAAACGTTCTGCCGTATAGAGACAGTTTGCTTACTAAGCTCTCCTTCGGTACAGAGTCTTCAGCTGAAGGTTGAGAATGATTGTTAAAGCTCTAAAGCCAAATTGAATCAATCCAGCGGAGTTCTTCGGCAGGGTGAACGGGGGGCCATTACGTTGGATTTATACTCACTGGAGGGCCACCGCTTTAACACAGACATTATGTAGGGAAATTATTATTGTAGTAACAAAAACATCTCTGTGTGGCTCCAGGCCTTGATGAATCGGCTTCGTTTGACGTGTAGAGAAAGGCGGCTCTGCATTTCGCCAGCTAATTAAGTGCCGCAGTCTCATTACAGCTCTCACTTTATCAGACATCGACAGCTCAAGGCCCCTGTGGTCATCGTTCGCCGTAGACCGGCTCCGAAGCGCTCGTATGCACCAGTAGAAGGGCCTCGTTTTCCGCGCCGTTGTCGTAGAGTGATAACTTCCTGTCCTTTAGCCCCGGGACAAGTGCACAAGAGTCATTATCTCGCCGACTCTTTCTCCGCACGTTCTCTTTTGTTTATCCATCGGCCTTGTCCCCGGAGGAGCTCCACTTTCCCGCTCCCGGCTGATGCTTCTGGCATATTAAATATTCTCTGGCTGTCCTTTCCGTGCTTCTATTGGCGTAGCACAGCTTTATTTGTGAGATCTCTGTATTTCCCTGCGTCTCTGGAGGTCAGTGATTGCCGCTAGTTCTCGTCGTTACCAGGGAGATGGTTTGCAGAGAGAGGGAGGCGTAAATACTGTAGAGGAATGCCGACAATTGGAGGAGGTGATGTGCGACAGTTACCCATCTGTTGAATTGTACATTATGATGAATTGTGTGTGCTGAGAACATTATTGATGTGCCTCTGCCAACGCATCAAACTTGAAATGCAAATGAGCGGTAACTACAGAACAGGGCCGAGCGCCTGGCGCGCTTCAAGGACACACTCATTACCGTAGCGATGCTTGTCGGTAGCGAATGCCAATCACTTTTGTCTCATTGGTGTGCTGTGGCAGGGTGGAGGCCGCAACGACTCACGCAGAGCAACATCTGCTTTCCCCCACCCTACCCTCCGAAATCACCCATATAAAACTCAGGATCGTTATTTGCATTTTGAATTGACGGGAAGGGCAGGTATCCCAGCACGCATCTCTTATCAGTGATTATGACACCGGCGCGCTAACGGTGATTCAACAGCAATTTCACAGCCCAGAGAGCTCGGAATAATTGTCTTTTTCCGAGTGATTGAGTTGAGCTCTGTGAGCGCTGATTTTCACCTCCTCGCATCGGATAAATTGATACAAACCTGTAGCGGGAATATTCAGTATTTCGCAGGTCACAGGGAAAGGTTGAAATGACTTGATATATTTAGTAGGTCAGTAAGAAGTTGGATAGCATTCCCTGAGTATTTATCTCCCAAAAAAACATGTAAAATAATTTTTATCATTACATAAAGTACTGTGTATGTGTCATGGTTCTTTAATTATATTCTAAAGTAATGTTTCTAATGTATATTCATAGGCTACGCAGGCTATATTCTTTTGGGTATAAATCATTGTGCATTTTTATTTAAGGTTAAGGTTTAGTAGCAACAAATAAATATTATGTATTATATTTGTATTAAGTATTGAGTTTAATCCGCCTTTACATCATTGACAATGTTCAGAATAACATACTACTAGTACTTTTTCTGTGTACAATACATTATATGCATTTGTTTTTGCATTTTCTGCTTGGTATCCGAAGCACACTGTGATTATTGTGTTCCACAATGCAAAGTGCTTTACTTCACCTTCCATTTGTTTTTCATTATTCAATTACTCATTCAATCAGTAATATGATAACTTGACTTGTTGCTTGTATCATGCTGTGGATATAACAATTTAATGATTGTAAAATGTAGATGTATAAAGATATGCACAATTGCAGAATTTAATTTAACTAAATTAAATTATTTTTTAAAGTTAACTAATTTAAAGTTTACTCATCCTCATGTCAAATCTGTATTTCTTTCCTCCGCAAAAACATCGAGTTATTTTGAAATGTCTTCTTTTGTGTTCCTCAGATGAAAGTAAAGTAGGCTAAGTCATACAGGCATGGAACAACTTAAAGTTAATGATGACAACATTTTCATTTTTAGGTATACCGGAATAATCATTTCTGTCGGAATAATCATTCCAGTTAGGCACAGGTTCAGTCCCACGTCCAGATTAATCATCCTACCACTAAACCTTGTTTAACATAATATGTTAATAAAATAGTAGCCAGTATTCAGTAATATAGGCCTAATGTGGAGAAAGCAACAGCAGTTGTGCTCAGTCCAAGATACTGAAAAACAGTAAAACATTAACCGGATGCCAACAATATGAAATAAAACGGGCTACATTTAAAAAATAAGTTAAATTTACCTCAGAAACATTTTCATATGTAATTTTACCTCCACCCGCGACGACCGTTTATCTTTGACTGTTCGCGCGACGCTTCGCTGTAAAAAAAAAAACCTCTTCATAATATCGTTCCGCTTGATTGAAATTCCCTAATGACAGCCGCCGCACTCCATCCCTCCGCCGCATTGGTTAGATCCGGGGAGTTTCTCTTCGCGGAGAATCAAATAGCATCAGTGGGCGACTGCAAACACACGCATCCTCCTCTCAGCCTCTCCTCCCGCTGTCATCAGGGACAAAAACCACCAGTAAACACTCGCCACACCTGGATCTATCTCTTAAAGCCGTATATTTTCACCTGATGTGAGAGAGTGTTTTACAGGGAGCAGTGATGGGCGCGTTTGGAGTGATTCTGAGGAGTTTACATTGTATGGGACTCTATATCCAACTTAGTGCCAGTCTCAGACAAGCTGGAAGCGACGACGTGGAGAACCACATATCCAGCAACGGTAAGATTTGTGAGATCGATCCGGTTCTATACTCGAATTTTAACGGGTTTGAGGTTCGTAACGGCTGTAATTTGAAGCCGAACTGCGCGCAAACGGCACAATGATGGAGATGCGCAGAATACAGACCAGACCACACAACTACACTGTGGTTATTGACAGGTGGTACCATGGTATTTGATGGTGATATCATGGTAGCCTACTGGATAATTACCTTATGTGGTACTTTAAGGTACAACTTCAATAAATACCATGCTATTGCCATCAGTGGTATTAGGTGGTAATTGCTTGGTATTGTTTGTTTAACATATTCATATAAAGGTCCTTTAAGGTACTTCAAACAATACCATGGTATGTTGGTAGTATCTAAAATACAGTATTATAGCGGTTAAAACACAGTGTTTCCATTCTATAGCTTTTTAACCAATGTCCTGTGGATGTATGCTTCACTAAAGGTGTTAAATGTTGATCTATCCCATTATACTGAATAGTTACTGTATTTATATCCAAAAACCATGGTATAAGCTTTATAGTAATGTCCAGAAATATCATTTTGTGGCTTTTGAACCTTATATAAAAAGTACTACAGGTCACCAATGGTAATGTTTGTGTTTTTAAGGCAACTGTAGTGATAATCTCCAAAAACACGGAATTACGATGGTTAAAATACGGTGATGACTTTTAAATTGAAAAAAAAAAAAGTACCATGGTACTTTGATATGAACTATACCGAATGATTGCCATATTTATGGTGTTTATGTGGTTTTTAGGTATACGTTAAAGAATACCATAGTATTGACATGGTAGTTTCTGTGAAAACATGGTTGAAATTTGGTGTTACACTTTAACTTTGATGGTATCAGATGTTGATACCATAGGGCAGAATGGTTTCCTTAATATATATTAAGTTATCTTATGGGTCATACCATGGTACTGCTTTGCATTCCTTTTTAGCCAAATTAAGATGCTTGTGATTTCAAATTTTCAAAAATAGGCCTATTTCTTATTTGCATCACAGAAAAAAAACAGAAAGAGCTAGGGAAAAAGTCATGTGCATTTCAAGATTCACATTTTTTCTAGCCATAGTGCCTGGATATTGAACATATTCTACAGTATATGCACTGGGAAATGGAAATGATATTTAATAAATGCATATTCTTTATTCATTTTAGGAGTTTTTTTTTCAATTGCATGAACAATAGATGACTAATGCAATGAATAAATCAGTGCTGATGAACCCAGGCATGCATCATGCTGATGAAAGAGTTCACACGCTGAATTGTGGGTCGCTCACCATGAAATTAAAGGGCAGAATGTGATCAGAGCTGATATTCATGAGGAATATTAAGAGGGCCAATACAGTAGGATCTGAATGTGCGCTGATGCTCTGGATTAGATGACATGGAGGCCTGGATGTTTGTATGATCTTATGATGGATTTTTAGTGAAAGATTGGCCAGATCAGACCGCACTGGATTAAAACTAGTCTGTGTTTCCTTCAAATAGATTTATGGAAAGATTAAGATCATTATTTGTTAATTTACACAAGTGCTCATGGGTAAGTAGGCCCATGGAGTCCTATGGTTTTCTGCTCATGGATAAAGGCTCGATTGTCTTGTCATAATGCAAAAAAATAGACTTCATTTTCTTTATGCAAAATAAAACTGCATCCCTTCTGACTGGCCACATTTTAGTGAGATTCACCCAATTAGGCAGACCATTGTGTTATTGTTCATTTTTCATCTAAAACAGAACCGCTTCCTGTGTCTCTGGAGTGATCGACAGCTTAACGTGCTTGTGTTCAGTACCTTTGTGTTCATTTCCCTGCCGCTGGGAATACCGTGGCCTGCGGTAACGAGGCTTAATTAATGTCAACAACAACTTAAAACCTCTGTTTTCCTCTGACCTCACAGTAATGAAACAAAGAGCGCAGACCCGCCGGACCCTCGCCGCAGAGCAGCACACGTCAGATGAATAGCAATAGCGTAAAAAGGAATCTCATTTTCTACGCCAATAGAGTTTAAATTCACACACACACAGTGTTCTAAACATCCTGTTGTCTTCTGATAGAATCATGGCTCTGCTGTCTTTAAGATGTTGTAGTCAACATGAATTCAATATTCATCTTATTAATTGTGTAATACATGCCTCCTTTAAAAAAATGTTTTAAAAATCCTTGTTGACTGTCCTGTTTTGGATTGTGAACATGTTTTCATGTTGACTTTAAGCACTGATCTTTGACAGAGATTGATTGGTGGATCTTAAGATCCTCAAAAAGTTAATCAGAAAAGTTTTTATGTATTTTTGTATTTTAAATGTATTAGTTTTTATCATTTTTGTGGTTTTTCAAGCCTTTTCTGTTGATTGGCGAATCATAAGATCCTCAAAAGACAAATGTATTTATTTTATTATAAATAAATTTATTCTTTTCTTTTCTTTTTTTTTTTTTTGTGGTTTTCCAGACTTTGAGCATTGATCTTTCAAAAGTATTGATCTGTGAATTTAATTAATTTTTTTTTTTGTATTATTATTGTATTTTTTCAGACTACACGCTAAAAAATGCTGGGTTAAAAACAACCCAAGTTGGGTTGAAAATGGACAAACCCAGCAGTTGGGTTAAATCTTTTGCCCAACCTGCTGGGTAGTTTTATTTAACTCAACTATTGTTTAAAAATGACTGTATTGCTTGCTTAAAATGAACCCAAAATTTATTAATAAGTTATAAATAAAATAATTAAACAATAGTTATTTATTAAATTGCTTATTAATAAATGTTTACCTTTTGATTATTATTGTTGCCTCTAGTAATTTTGTGTCTGATGTTTAATTTCCAACCTATTTTGGGTTCATTTTAAGTCAGCCATATTTTTAATCAATAGTTGAGTTAAATAAAACTGCACTGCATGTTGGACAAACATTTAACCCAACCACTGGGTTTGTCAATTTTCAACCCAACTTGGGTTGTTTTTAACCCATCATTACTTTTCAGGTAGATATTGCAGGTTTATACTTGGACTAAGGCATGTATTCAGTAGAAATCTCTCTGGACTGTGTCATTTCATCAGCTCTAGGCTGCTGAGGTCTGTTCAGGGAACAGTATTTTGTCTTCGGCCGTTCAGCGGTCTCACAGTGACCTGTCGCATTCATCTCACCTCATCTAATTCTCCATGGAGCGCTGTGTTTCTCCTCTCAGTGTGTGTCCGGGTGAAACGCTTGATCGTGATGTGCTACAGAAGATCAAGGAACAGCGAGGATGGAGGAAGTAATTTTGTTAAAAGCTGTGGGACCATTGGAGATTGCCTTTTCATAGATGCTTAAAGGTAGGGTAGGCAAGGTTTGTCAAACACTTTGTTACACTTGTTGAAACTCTTTTCACATCCTGATAGCAATAGCAGGGGTCTAAATATTAAAACATATATATCTTGTTAGTCGGTGTAACCATTTATAGTACACCTTTTAACCCTAGGATTATTCAGGTAGGGTAAGGAAAGTCAAATCTAGTCTAAACCATAAGATACTCACCCGCCGGCAGGTTGAAGTTCTTCAGGAATGATGTAGAAGACTACCTTGTGGTTGTTCTTTATTGAGGCTCAGTTTCTAGTTATAAGTAAAGTCTCACGGAAGGCAAACGTAACAATAAAATATCTCTTTTATTGGTTACAATACAAAGCAGTTAATGAAAAAAAACTTAAGTCAGCTTAAGCTACAAAGCTCTATAACCTAGCTTTACCCAGCGATATTGGAGATGCTGTTAAGCGCCCCTCGTTAGGGTATCAGATGTCCTTCTACGCTTAAAGCAGGCAGCATCTGAGGAGGCCTTTTACTCCTCAGACTTTGATACTAATTTTTGGTACATTCCAGCTTCATATTACTCATCACTTGATCCAGTCTTCCTGCTGTAGGCGTATCAGTCATCTCTTGCTTACAGGTTGGTTACAATCAGTTCATGAACTTCAACTTTCACAACATTCTACACATTTCATCTTATCTCTGTTACACCAGAATGCAACATCATACTGAGTTGCAGTTTACACAACATTAGCATTTTTTGCAAGCATATTTAGTATTACTCAAAAGTAGATAACACATCATAGCAATCATTGATATATGGCAGTAAATCAAAAACAAGCAAATATCCTATTTGAACAGGTAAATAGCAATATCAAAATCCAAAACAATCTTCTGCGGATGTCTCGGGACCAAAAAATGTCCGTCCAATTATTGTATTCGGTTCACGCGCAATGATATAATGTCAACATATGTGTTTCCATACCTCCGCGCACCTGCTCGCGCAGACATCAGTGTGTTTCATGAGTCTATGCAGAGTTGTAGACAGACGTCAGTCACAGAGAGCCACAAACAAACAGCAGCCACCTAACAGCAATTGTTATATATATATATATATATATATATATATATATATATATATATATATATGAACCTCCTGTGTGGGCACAAAGCTGCCCTGTGTGTCTCTGTTAGTGTGTGTTAAACCTCTGCAGTATATGTCCATTGGTGTTTTTACCAAGTTGGTTACTGGTTTGTTTACTCTGAAGAAGCAGCTGCAGTCAGCGAACACTAATAAGCATCAGCAGTGATGTGTTCATGAGGAGAAACACACCAACACACACACACTTCATTTCTCCAGCCATCACTCAAAACAATGACCACTGACATCACCTGCCGCCGTGGCTGATTTTTCTTCATTGGATGGCGCTTGGTCTTGTGAACTGCGTTTTGATGCTCATTCAGTTTTTTCCGCTCGTATGCGGCTGCGTTCAGTGTGTCTGAATGATTCAGAAGCTGTTGACGTGGATTTTACAGCTGACTGAGAAATTACAATTTACCTCTGGAAAAATGCAATTATGCAACTAGTAAGATTTGTATGTAGAACGTGCATTTAAATAACAATTGTTTTATAATATATTTAACTGTATGTTTCCATTTGAGGTACTTTATAGTGTCATAATATCCATTTTATAATGGTTAACTTGATCATTTATGGCTTCTGGCAACATTTTAAGTGCAATCCTGTGAAATTGCAGCATTTAATTTGACAGTAAACATTTTTTAAAGCTCATTTCTTATATTTATTCCTATTTTTTTTTTTTTTTACTGTAATTACATTTTCATACGTTAATTTGTAAATGTTTTTGTCTTTTATTCTTCTTTCTATTTCCATGTATCATTCTAATATGATTTTGTCCATCATTTTCATTTAGTGTCATCATGAATCATGTGCTCATCCTCCATTTCTGATGGTTTTAGAGTGAAGAAAACATCAACATTTCTGGTAAGTGAATATAGTGAAATTGTGGGCATTTTTAAATGGTGAACATTTTAGTGCACTAGATTGATTGAGACACACCCTTAGTGAGCAGCCTACATAGGCAGCATCCTAACTGAAGTAAAACTTCTTTCTAAATTAAAAATGACTGATTTGAATGGTTCTTTATAGGCAGCAGCTCATTAGCGCTCCCTCTTGAGAAGTGCACAAGAGCCCTGACTAGTGCTCACGATTGATTACACAAGAGTTTGAAGTTGCCATGTTGCTAAGCTAATGACATGCTGCTCTATTAAGCGTAAAATGAACAGCGCACACATACTGGATAAGTTTTACTGGCCTATGAAACTTTACTTTGACAAGAAGCACGTTTTTGTAGAGCTCAGCCAGTCAGAGTGGAGCTCTGAGTCACATGACCAACTCAAACTAATGTTTTTTACATGCAATTTCATGTTAATTTGCATATTTTTTTTCTCGTTCAAATTTTTTCCTCTGCTCGCTAGCATCATTCTAATATGATTTGTTTTCTCTATGTATGCATTTAATGAAGACGTGGCATCTGAATTTAGCTGTAAAATAAAACATCTTTGTAGCGATGAGACTAGAGTAAATGAACAGCATTCATCGTGAGACTGTAGCTTTAGATGAATCGAGGAGGTGTTTTTGACTCAAATTCGGCTCTCTGGGTCCAAACACTTCAGGCATTGTAGAGAATGAAGAGAGGCTTTGAGGACGAGCGCTGGGCACTTCCTGTGAGTCAGGAGTTTGATGCATTAGTTCAGATATTTTGGGAGGATTTGAAAGTTTATTTTTCTGCACTGCTTTGTGGTGTGCTTACAGCTCAGACAGTCTGAAGAGAGACGCTCATTTATATCACTTAACGAGAATCAATCCGTTAACATCGTGACAGACCTCCATGTCTCTTGCTCTCTCGTTCTCTTTCCTCTAAAATCTATAAATGTGTCTCTCTCTCTCTCTTTCAGTCCGTTTCTCTCTGTTTCACATGTACTAATCATGAGCGTTTACATCTGGACGATGTCATTTTTACAGCTTTTGCTCATCTGTAGTGTGAAGCTAAAACATTACCTGTCAGAATAACGACTTCAGCAGATGTTTTGTGATGTTTATGATCTGGATTGTCTGTGAATTGGCTCTTCAGATGATTGAGATGGGGTTCTAATCAAAATCTAATCGATCTTAAGGAAAGTTTGTGATTCATGTGATCTTAATTGGAAAAAATAACAAGGCTGAGTGCAATTAAATAAACCAGAGCCCTAGAGGCATGATTACATGCAGGCTTAAATTAAAAAATGTTTTTGATAGTTGTTTTTTTATTTTTAAAATTCTATTTATATATTTATACGACATAAAATATAACTTGAAAAAACTCTTTATTATATAAAATCTGAAAAAAAAAACAGGGTAAAAAAGAATATATATATATATATATATATATATATATATATATATATATATATATATATATATATCCAAATAAATCCAATCCATTTATTTTCTAAATTATATATATATATAAAATATATATAGAATTTAGAAAATAAATAAAACCAGAAATATATAACATTAATTGTGTGTGTATATATATATATATATATATATATATATATATATATATATATATATATATAATTTATTTTTATTGGTTTTTAAATGTTTTTGATAACTATTTATTTATTAAATTCTATTTATACATTTATATAAAATAAAATTAAATAAAATATATGTGTAAAAAATTGTTAAAAAAATGAATATATAGTTACGTATATTTTTAACATAACCCTCAATTATATAAAATCAGTGTATATATATATATATATATATATATATAATTTTAAAAAATAACTAAATCTAAAAATAAATAACATTAATTATATATATATATATATTAAATTATATGCTATATATATTTTATGTAATATATAATTTATATATAATATATGTATTAAATATTTATATTAAATATATATATATATATATATAATATGTCAAATATCTAATATAATTTATTATAATCTTTTATATAAAGATTATAATAAATTATATAGCAAAAATAAACATCTTTTTGTTAATCTTTCTTTCTTTCTTTCTTTCTTTCTTTCTTTCTCTCTCACACTGTCCGTCTCTCAATCCATCCATTTCTTTCTGCTTCTCTCTCTCTTTCTCTCTGTGTTCTCAAGCGGCTTGTGTTTCAGTCTTTCTTCTCTTTGTGACCGCCATCTTCCCCTCCTGCCTTGATGTGAAGAGCAAAGAGCGAGCGGCTGAATTATCCTCAGTAGAGTGCCACCTTATCTCACATTAGACACATTTCTGCCAGGCTGGCCGTCGCACACCTCCTGGGGAGCCGTTGGCAGCGGCCGTCTGCTGGCAGCGAGAGACAGACAGGCAGAGATGAGTGATTCAACTCCACGTCCTTTCCAAACAGATCTCGAGACGCGCGCACACACTCTCCAACACGTCTTTCTCCTCAGCGATGGTCTTTTGTTTGCCTTCGAGTGCTGAATCCACAGGAAACTGCAGCGAGGATGAAGACGATCCCGTGGCATTTAGACGTTCAGGTTAATTGAGGCGCGTGTTGGGACTCGATTGAGACAGAATGGGACAAATGAAGATGCAAAATGTTAAATAACCCTGTTTAATTAGCTGTGTTTACAACCCAAGATTCACTCGCTCAGCCAGCTCTGTCCAAACACTCGCGCCGCCACCTGCTAACATGCTGTAGCAGTTTGACAGCGGGTCTCAGTCTCACATGACCAACGGTTGATGATTATTGAGTTTCCTCAAATTAACAAACCCCAATCTGACTGGCTGGAGTATATATATATAATATACATGCATATATATGTTATTAATGGCAAAACACTGTTAGAGAAAGGCATGTTTACATTTGTCCACCAACTCAAAGCACCGCTGCTGCTGAAGCCATACACATTCACAAAGGGTGGAGATTTAAAGGCTCGCGCTTCGGTTGCTCAACAACAACAAAGCTGGAGAATCTCACGCAGCCAAAATGAGGATTGTCAGTAACGGTGTTCAGACTTACATTGTTCAAACCGGAGTCGACACTGATGGAGAGACTCAGGAAGAAGTTACAACTTTTAGAATGAAACTGGACGTTTCTGAATGGTTAGTGGATAAATTTATGTAGTTGTTGTGGAGCTGATTCAACTCATCCACTAGCATGTGTCGTCATGTTAATCTTTTGTGCAAATCCAGCGTTGAATTGACCCTCGTTTGTGAAGCAGTCCGGTGTAAAATGACGGCATGACAACAACACTCTACTACAACAACTCTTCCTCTTCTCTAAAGCAGCCCAACATGGCCTCACCCTCTTTGTTGAATGTTCTCGGGGGCGGGGTTTATGTAAATTTTAGGGTTAGTGATGTCACTAACCCGGGAAGAAGCTTGTTGTAGTCCCTACCAGCCATTTGTTGTAGTCCTTAAACAGAGAATTCTTTAAAAGAAAATATCTCCCTTTGCATTGAACTTTGAGCGTTGCAACTTTGCAGATGTTGTTTATGCTCAAACAGCAACATTACACACTAACTAAAGTTAAAAAGGTCAAATCATAATCAACCACCCCTTTAAGACATAACTAACAGGTAAAGTAAATATAATGAATATATAAGCTAATATAGTGCATATATTTAGTGAAATGCTCCCTCTAGAGTTAATTTCTCTAGTGAACTAACATGCTGTGGACACTAAATGACTTGCCTGAGGTAAATGTAATGTTATGTGAGATATTATTCTCAAGCTGTTTTATTGATGTCTTTCCGCAGTTGAAACACTGGTTGAGAGATATCTATGCATAGATCATCTGTTCTTCTTCTGCACTTTTTCCTCTTGTGGCAGTTAGCAAATAGCATTGCATTACCCAAGCGCCCCCTTCTGGATTTGAGTGTGAATTGTACATCTGACTGTATGCACTGAACCGTGACGTCCATACCATGATGGTTCGGGATGAATACATGTACTGTTACACCCCTAATGTGTGTATATATACATATAGTAGCATATAAATGAAAGATAACCTGCCTCTAAACATCACATTATAAAAACTAGATAGGGATTATTCAGTCAGACGGTCTCTTCCTGTGATGTGCATCAGATTTTGCCAATAGTTGCTATATGCTAGACTGTGTTGGTAAGAGTGTGTGTGGATACAGCAGCAGGAAGATGTTTGTTGTCAGGCGTGGGTGTAGTGGGGGCGCCTGCCATCTCTCGCTTCATCTGTTTGTTTATTTATTTCGTTGCCGTTGCGTTAAATAATTAATCTCTCTGCCCCTCTCCTCTCCTCTTTCCTCATTTTAATGATTCTCCAGCGGTCCGTGTGTGTGTTTCTCTGGTTCCTCCATCATATATGTGAATGTTGAATGCATTAAGCTACATACACACACAGCTAAAGCTGCTCAAAGTGGGAGTGTGTGACCCACGGGCAATGGCCAGCACGGGCCGCCCGCTGAGATCTCCCACATCTCTGCAGGCCTGATGAATGTAGGACAGCCATTCGTCCTGAACATTACTGTGACAATCACACTATCTCTTGCCGTCTTGTTGAAAATGTGATCATCACTAGTACTAATGTGATGAAACCGAGTGTGTGTCGTAGGTGCGGAGAGTTAATTTCCTGCATCCATTATGAAAGTCTTTTAGGAAATTTTAGTAACATGTCTATATGAAGGCTATATGGGCAATTGTGCACATTGTAAATGTTCTGTATCTTTTCATAATAATTGTAATGAAGCAAACACATGAAAATATTTACATATTCATGGTTACACCTTTAAAATGAAATGCATTTGATAGAAAGCCTGACACTGGGTGTTGATCATGTGTTAGTATTATTTATAAACTATTATAGTACTTATTAATATTTTGGGTTAACATTTGTTTTTAAATTTCCATTTTAATTCTAGTTGGCTTTATTTTGTTTCTAGTTTGTTTGTTTGTTTATTTATTTATTTATTCATTTTAGTAATATTAGCTTAACTAACTTATTTAATTTTCTGGTTAAATTTAATTTTCATTTGATTTTTTTTTTTTTTTAATTTAAGTTTTCTCTGTAATATGTATATTTTATTTTATTTCAGATTTATTTTAATTAATTTTCCTATAGTTTTAGTTAACAACACTGATTACTATGGAAGCTTGTTTCCGCCATGAAATAAAAAATAAAAAAGGTAATTGGGGCTTTTTATCTTACAACTTTTTTTCTCAAATTGCAAGATATAAACTCCCAGTTGCAAGTTATAAAGTCAGAATCGCAAGTTATAAAATCAGAATTGCAAGTTATAATGTCCAATTGTGAGGAAAAAAACCTGAAGTTTTTTCTCAGAATTGCGAGTTTATATCTCAATTCAGTCACAATTCTGACTTTATAACTTGCAATTGTGAGTTTAAATCTCGAAATTGTTAGAAAAAAAGTCAGAATTGTGAGATAAAAAGTCGCAGTTACCTTTTTTATTTTTTTATTCAGTGGCTGAAACAAGTTTCCAGATTACAGTGAATAGGTGAGTATTTATGAGAACATACAGTTGATAATAAAGTGTATTTTAAAGCATTACGAAAATACTTTTATTTTGAATTATGTATACAGGCTTCAAATAAAGTGTTACTAAAAAATTCAGACATTTGACAGGTAGTATTTTCAGCATTTTGGGAACCACCAAATGCTGTTATAATGTGTTTTATGATTCTTTCTGGCTGCCAGAATTGTATAATATATTATTTACAGTAGTGCTTTATGATCCATAACAGCAATTTCTGATAGAACATGCTGGTAATTTATCATTTAAATGCAGAAAAAGTGTTAAAATATGCTTAAAACAGCAAGGTACTGGAGAAAATGGCAGAAAAGTGTGATCATAAACAAAAATGAAAAGCTTTTATCCATACAAAGCACTAAGCGCATAATGAAATGTGTTTTATTTCATCTTTGACTCATTATCCCATGCGCAGCTCGTTTAAGAGCCTCTTTCGCTGTGAAACATGTCGTGTCTGGTGTGGCCGCGGGGCTGGAGATGTGCTTGTTTCTCTTTATCCTGGTACTTGTCCCATGACATTATACTATGGATTGTGCTTCATGAGGCGTTGCTTGAGAGAAATATGAAATGATTGGAGCCGCCCGAGGGCCGAGGCAGCCGCTCGTGAAGCAATGTCGCTGGAGTGAACGGTCACTGACAGGTCTGTCGGCACGAGAGCGATGCTTTATGCTGATGCTGACATCTGCAACAAGACATGTTTACAATCCACGAGGACATGAACCGTCCCTGAGATTCACCCCTGATTGTTTCAAGAGCCATTCACTGTGATTTAAAGGTACAGTACAGACTTACTTAGCAAAATACTCTTGTAAAACTAAATTATATCCGTTTTTTGTGCAAGAAACATAAAAGTAATGTTATAAATGGATTTGTTGAGAAAAAAATTATATGAAAGTGTAGAATATGTCATTTTTTGGGCTAATATCCATAATGGCATATTGAGGAATTACTTGTTTATATTTAAGGGATTCATTGCTATTTAATTTGATGCTACTATATAAAATGATAAATTTGAGTGCAAATTTGAGTCAAGTGCAATGACAGGATCAACAGGATAAAAAAAATAAGAATAATGTAAATACTTTTTCATGATTTTGTAGTTTGACATACTAAAGTAGGTAAAAATATTCTGCCAAGATATTCATGCTGACTTACTGTAAATTATATTAATAATGAAAAGTTTTTTTATGAAATATATTGGTGGAATATATATTTTTTCTTCAATTACTTACACTACTGCTCAAGTTTGGGGACAGTAAGATTTTTTTTTTTTTTTTGAAAGAAAGAAATCAATACTTTTATTCACCAAGGACACATTAAATTGATTGAAAGTGCTGTTCTTTTGAACTCTTAATTGCTGATTGGTCAGATGACCCAGTCTGTTGTGATTGGTCTACTCTGCTCTGATTGGTCAGATGGCCCAGTCTGTTGTGATTGGTCTACTCTGCTCTGATTGGTCAGATGACCCAGTCTGTTGTGATTGGTCTACTCTGCTCTGATTGGTCAGATGGCCCAGTCTGTTGTGAACTTAACCCTCATTACCATATCTGAATTTCAGCACTTGATACACAGTGATACGAACAGTAACGTTGGCATCTGTTTTACCGCATCAATTCCAGCGTGAGTCTCGTAATTCGCTGATTCGCAGCACTGAAAACCAATCTCTTCCAGTCTCAGATACAACTACAGTGTTTGAGAGTCAAAGTAGACGTTGTTCGTCGGCAGCCAATGAAGACCATAGACTGGCATTATGCAAATTTGTAACAATGTTGCGTAGGTTTGTAACAGGAAGTGAGACTGGAATTATTGATGACTCGTTTCAGCAGTTCAGAATTGATTCTTTCTTTTAGGAGGCAATAACTTTATTTGTTGTGCACTTTAATCTTTAAAACTTTGCATGAGAAGTAACATTCGAAAAAAACATAATGGGACACTTGAACTACAGAGTGATTTTAGTTTCTTCAGACAGAATATCATCATTTATCTAGGGAATCTGAGCTTATGCATTTCCAAACTGTCACTCATTCATGAAAAGTGAGCAGTCCGTCAAAAAGTCTGCTCATTTTACACGCTCCATTAGTGAAGTCAGTTCTAATGAAGCTCTCGTGTGTTGGCTGTGTGTGTTTGTGTGATGTTTGTGAAAGACGCGGTGTCATCCTCTCCTGATGTGTGGCTGAATATTGAAAGTGACACACTTTCCTTCACTGTTATTCTTCTTAATACAGCATGGCCAATTCATTCTCCTCTCTCAGCTTTTGTCTTTCTGCCGCACAGCCCGAGTGCTTTTAAAGACTCACGCTACACTAATGTTCTTTGTGTCACTCTCGTGCTGTGAAGATTTGAAATAATTAAGTCTAATTTGCACACCACTACTGAGAGATGGATTCAGTTCTTAAGCCCTTTATCTAAAAACCACTGATGTTCATCTGGACATTCATGCTTTTGAGTTTTAGGTAATATAAAAGCGTACATGCATCAGTTTGTTTTTAAAGGGACAGTCACCCGAAAATTGAAATTCAGTCATCATTATCTAGAACGTCGAGGCAAAATTATGTGGAAAAGATGCTGTTCTTTTCAATACAATGGTTATTTAAGTTATTTATTCATTTTAGTAGTTTTTTTTTAAAGTGTTGCTATTTAGGGTTAAAAAATAAGAAAGGTAACTGCCTTATTTTTTCACAGTTCTGACTTTTTCCTCGCAATTGTGAGTTTGTAAGTCGCAATTCTGAGAGAAGATATCAGAAGTCCCTGTGCAGCACTTAAAATCCTTGTTTTTGTTGTTGTTGTGGGATAAATTTAGACAAATGCTGCTATTTATGTCTGTTTTATGTTTCTAACATGTTGCCCACCTCATAGTTTTACCCCCAAGCAAATTTGTCACAGTCAAGTAATTTAAAAATACTTTATGAATCAGTTCAATTGAATTATTAACCCCATATATAGACCTAAGCTTGGTCTTGTTTTAAAGAAGACACTCAGCAGATTGTTGCTAATGTGAACGCACTTCAAAAAATGATGAAAAAGTTATAGAAGTTTAAATTTGCTGTAAATCAAATGTACTGTACTAAAAGTTTTTTTTATTTTATATAAAATAAATATTTTACTAAATAGTTTTTACTCTAAAATGTATATAAAATCAAAGCCATATGTCTATCCAAGTTGTGCTCCAAATTTGAAGTTGATATCACAAAAATTAAAGTTCCCATGAGATTTTGTTTAGGCGTTGTACCAAAAATAGCCACCGGTGTCACCTACATTCCATTGAACTTTTTTTTTATGCAATCCTCTGTAACAAATGAATACATTTCTGTCCAAATTGAAGTTTGAGATTCAGACCTGTCCGACTACGTGTTTTGTCAAGATTAGAAAAGTTTTGACTATAAAATAAATAAAATAAATGTTGTAATATGAAACATGACAACGCCCACTAGATGGAGGAGCCCGCTAAAAGGATTTAAAGTACCGTTTCCATGGTAACGCAATGTCCAATTTCAAAACGGTTTTAACAGGATGAGTAGGATGAGTTTTTAAGCTTTTGAATACCTAATTTATGATGATTACTAAAACATGATACAAAAAAAAAGGCAAATAAAAATGGCGCCAAGCGTCCCGCTAACAGGACAGTCAACAAACAGCCGGTTCAAAACATTGATTCATTGTGTGTAAATGATGACTGTTGTATTAGGGTGAATTATTCCGTTAAACAAGGGCTGCATCTGATATCGCATACACTTATTTTGAATAACTAATTACTTCACGGCTGCTAAAAACGGATGTTCTATATAGTATGAATGTAATCCGGATGTACTACACCATGCTGTCATTATCATGTGACCTACCAGCGTCGCTTCACTGCCATTCACAAATCCTCTCCCATTGCCTCATGGGATAGTGAAGTGTCCATCATATGTGCACTTCAGAATCTCTGTGGAAGTAGGTCATCTGGATGCTTTTTGCCTACTTTTATGAGTACTGTGAATTTGGACATACATCTTTTGTCACATACTGTTTTTCGCTCACTATTTTTAGTAGGGAAGTATGTGATTTCAGATGCAGTCAGTTTCTTTATCCTTTCTCTCTCTCTCTCTCTCTCTCTCTCTCTCTCTGGCGTGGTTATTGGTGCGGCAGCTTGCATCTCTCTGGTTTGGTTGCGTTCATGGGAAGGTTGCACATGTCCGCCTGCGCCGTGTCATTAGTCAGTGTCACGCTGAATGGGGCGAGAGCGGGAACGGAAACTGGACCGCTTTGTTCAGCTCCCTGGACTGCATGTTTTCCAGAAAGCCTCTGTTGATCCTCAGGTGGTGGTGCAGAGAGACGCCTGTTAACTAATCCTCCAGAGATGCCGCTCAGACGGGAAATCAGCTGGAAGGATGTCGGGAGAGCAGCTCCTGCCTTCTGATCCGAGACCAGCTGTAGCATTTGTTATGGAAAGACACTGGTTTAGGATGCTTATGGTGTCTTTTGAGCCAAATCACAAATGTTTCCACACTTTTAATAGGAAACATCAGAGATTTTATCTCATGGGAATTAATTATCCTGTGAATAAAGTTAGCACATGCTATGTGTATGTACGGAGCCCCACACATGACATGCAAGAAAAAAAATTAAATCATGCGCACGATTTATATTTCGTTCCCTCGATTTATTGCCTGCGTGTCATGTGCGGGGCTCCGTATGTATGTGTGTGTGTGTATACATTATATGTGTTTTTCCTTATTAGATCTATCAGCCAAAATGCTGATTAATCTCCAGGTTAATTTGCATTAAATATAAATAAAGCATAACTAGATTTTTACCTTTTTGAAGAAAATGGGTCTCGCTTATGCATATGTTTTCACTCAGACATTGTGGTTTGTTGATGTTACTTAAAACTATTGTGAAAAATGTGAAATTTTGTGTGAACTTTTTTCAGCATATAATAAATATAAATAATATAATATTAATACATCTATAGATAATGAATAGTGTTTAATAACAAGCGCAAAAACCACCACCATGATCGTTTTTAGGGTGTTCTGGGTGGTTGTTACTAGGGTGTTGCTATGAGGTTGCCATGGTCTTCTGAATTGGTTTTTGCATTCCTGCTATGCAGTTGACAGGGTGAGGTGGTTTCTGGGTTGTTTCCAGGGCGTTGCTATACCATTGCCAAGGTGTTTTGGGTTGTTGTGGTTTCTAAGGTTTCTGGGTGGTTGTAAGAGCGTTGTGATGTAGTTGGTGTTCTGGGATGGTGCTTCCATTACCGCTATGCAGTTGCCAGGGTGGGGGGGTTGCTAGGTGGTTTCTAGGGTGTTCTGGGTTGTTGCTAGAGTGTTGCTATGCGGTTGGTTGCCAGGGCGTTGCTATACCATTGTTAAGGTTTTTGAGTGGTTATCAGAGCATTGCAATGTATTTGCTATGGTGTTCTGGGGGGGTGCTTGCATTATCACTATGCAGTTGCTAGGGTCAGGTGGTTGCTATGTGGTTTCTAGAGCGTTCTGGGTTGTTGTTAGGGTGTTGCTATGGGTGTCCTGGGAGGGTTCGGTTTTTGCATTCCTGCAGTGCAGTTGATGGGGTGGTTTCTAGGGTGTTCTGATTGGTTTGTCTGTATTGCTATGTGGTTGCTATTGTGTTATGGAAGTGTGCATTCCTGCTGTGGTTTCTAAGATTTCTGGGTGGTTATCAGAGCGTTTCGATGTGATTGCATTACCGTTATGCATTTGATAGGGTGAGGTGGTTGATAGGTGCCAGGTGGTTTCTAGGGTGTCCTGGGTTGTTGCTAGGGTGATGCTATGCAGTTGCTAAAGTGTTCTGGGAGGGTTCGGTTCTTGCATTCCTGCTATGCAGTTGCTAGGGTGGGGTGGTTTCTAGGGTGTTCTGGGTGGTTGTCAGTGTCGCCATGCAGTTGCTAAGGTCTTCTGAGTGAGTGAGTGCTTGGATTCCAGCTATGCAGTTGCCAGGTTAGGATAGTTCTGGGTGGTTGTTAGAGTGTTGCTATGTGGTTGTTAAGGTGGGGTGTTTTCTTTGTTTTTTTAGAGTGTGCTGGGTGGTTCCCATGGCATTGCTATGCAGTTGCTAAGATCTTCTGATTGGTTGTTAGCATGTTTCCATGTGGTTTCCAGGGTGTTCTGAGTGTTTTTATTTCTCTAGATATTGCCTGGGTTTCTTCTTAAATTAAAAGTCGCATAATTTGAGGAATCCGTCATGTTTGGAGCACAAATGCTGCGGGATGATGCACACACTGAATTTTAACACTTTAAATTCTAACTTCTAAATTTAAGTCTGAGCAATAGTAATAGTGATAATGTACTTTAGTAATGTCAATATCATCAGCGAACAAACAACATCCAAACAGTTACATGTCGTTGTGGAGAATCAGGTTTGAATTAGTTGAATGTCTCTCAGCTGATGTTCATGAATGTGTCGGGCCCCGCAGGCCTCTGTCTTCATGTGTTGATAAAGAGATTAGACCTGAAGCGCAGATATCTGTGAACACAGCCCATCCTCTGATCACTATCAGTCTTCTATCTCTCTGTCTGTGGGTGGCTGGATGGTCTCGAGTGGGTTTGCTCTGGTGGGCAGAGAGATGGAAGATGTGTTCATTCATTTGTCACACATTATCTTTGCTTTTTGCTTCAGCATTGAAAATTGGTTATGATTCGACTTGATTTGGTCTCTTTTGACTGCCATAAAGTCCACTTTTAAGATCATTCTGAAACTCTGCAAATGGAATACACAGTATCTCTTTTCTTAGTAGTTTGCATTGTAATAAATATAAATGTTTATTCACTCCTGGAACCAGTGCTCATCTTCTCTTCAGCACTTTATCAAGTTATTTAATACATGCTGCTTCATTTATCATAGCGCTCCTCTCCATCAACACACAGATGTTCCTCAGATGGAAATGATACTTGGGTTCTTTTGGGTTGATGGTGAATAACTGACATCTGTGCTTTACTTGGGTTTGCGGATGTCATGAATATATCAGATGAAATCGGCACAGAGAGCGAGTGAAAAAATCTATCAGGAATTGTGAAGTTTCTTGTAATACTGTCCTCATTTTGCTAAAGATTTCTCTTTCTTCAGTCGTGAGTCACTGCAGTCCTTGTAAAGCACACAATGGGTCTGTAGTGAAAGCTTTAACTGCACACCTTTAAAACCATCTGAGGTTAACGATTACAGTGACGGTACAGACCAGTGATTTTATAGAGTGGGACACATCCAGACTAAACCCTGCTCACACAAAACCGCTCTCTAAAAACATCTTTATTTAAGAATCAGAAGATTGTAGGCAAGACACTACAGGCAAAATCATTGTTGTTGTTGTTGTTTTTTTCATACACTGGTCAATTTTGAGATTTTGGGATGTTTGGCTTTTCAGAAAATGTTGTTTGTGAAAAGAAAATATCCAAAAATATACTTTTAAGTGTTTATTTTATTGCACTTTATCTATTTGCGTCTGTAGATTTCAGTTACAATACATATCGTTAAAGTTTGTTTCTCGACTTCAGCAGCACTTACATACACCAAAATTTACAGTTTTATTCCTGACTATATTCTGAAGGTTTTTACTGTGGGGTTTGTTCATATATCATTCACATGGTTTTATACAACATTTAATTCCTAAAAACATGGTGAAAATGTATATTTTTCTGGCTGTTGACAGTATTTTCTGATTTATGGAGTGATAAAAAGAGATATCCAAAATCCCCTCAGTAAAAACCTTTAACTCTAACATGACAACTAAATGAAACAAGAATTTTGATCCTGGCTTCATCCAATGTTCATATTTATTATCTGGAAATTTATGTGAATTATTTACAGTGTATTATTTATTAGATCATGTGACACTGAAGACTGGGGTAATGATGCTGAAAATTCAGCTTTGCCATCACTAGAATAAATTACTTAATAAAATATATTCAAACAGAAAACAGTTATTTTAAATTGTAATAATATTTCACAATATTACTGTTTTTACTGTATTTATAATTAAATAAATGCAGCCTTGGTGAGCAGACAAAACTTCTTTTAAAAACATTAAAAATCTTACCGTGTCCAAACTTTTGACTGGTGGTTGTGTGTGTGTGTAATATATATATATATATATATATATATATATATATATATATATATATATATATATATAATGTTTAACCAAATCTTCACAAAATCTGTTCATTTACAATTTATTACTTTAAACAAGTATTAAACATAAAAAAGGCAATTTTTCTGTTTTTATTTTAATTTTAGCTAAAGGTTTAGTTTTTTTATTTTAATTTCTGTTTTTGTCATTTTAGTTCAAGTTAAAGTAAATGAAAGTGAGAAATGTTGCTTTGGCAACTAGGTGAATTAAAATTATTTTTTTAAATATTTTATTTTACTTCAGTTAATATTTATTTTATTTACACAGGAATTATTTTTTTTTTTATGGTTTTAGTTTGTTAACTAAAATAACCCTGTTATCAACAAACAAAATACATAAAACTCTCCTTGTGAAAAAAACGAGCTCCTAAATAGCATGTAATGAATGTACAGAGGTTAAAATGTACTATGTTCTCTTCTAGAGACTGTTTAGAATATTGCATTTCGTGTAATACATTGTTATGGCAACAGCATATGCACATTCTGACTTGCATGTAACTTAGTTCACCTTTGTATTTGCAACAATTTTTAAATCAAAAACAAAAACAAGCATTTTAATTAGTAATTTTGTTGACGAGATTAACGTTGATGCACTAGAATGAAACAAAGTGTAAAGAAAGCTTCTATACACTAGTGCTGTTCATTTACAATGAATTAATTAGTGTTTGTGTGTGCAGCAGTAGGTGTGTGAGCCATCAGGGGATAATTATAGCTCAGGTTGTTCTATCACCTCCTACTTACACAAGCAAACAAATCCATCAGTGGCTTTCTGTTCTGTCTCTCATCTGCTCAGAGATTCCTGCTGGATTAGTTTGTTAAACCGGCAGAAAATTCGGAAGGACATGTTGTGTAATTTGAGACAGGAGTGTATCATTTTTCTCTGTCTTCTGCACACACATCTGTCTCGGATCAGTTGCAATGCTTGTGTTTTCTCTAAAGCTCTTTCTCAAACCCTAGTGAGTCTGCTGTCTACACAAGTTAAGCAGTCCATTTTTAATTAGGCTGATAAAACTATTTTAAAACTTGGTATTGATTTTTTGTTTGTTTGTTTGCTATTGTATGAAATATTTTCATAATTAAAATTACATTTTTTATTTGTAAATCAGCCACCATCTTGGATGAATTTTGATATTTTTAGTTTGTGTTAATAATACTGTATTGTTATGCTGCTTATAGTAAAAACCGTGTTCATTTTTAGTATAAGAATAAAATACATAGCACACACAATTATGTAATTTAATTATTACAATATATTATATATAGTTCATTTTCTATTTAATAATATTTTAGATTTTTAATTAATATATTAATAATTTTCTGTATAATAATCAGTATTTTGACTCTAAATGTAAAACTACATAAAAAGGATAAAAATACAAAGCATACACAAAATATGTAATTTAATTAGTTGATTATTAAATTGATCATATTACATTATAATTTCATTGTATATTTAATATTTTTAAATTTGAATTAAATTGGACAACTTTACTGATGACAGCTGCTTATTATAGTTAAGATTATATTTTTTTATATTTTTACTGTAATAAGCATAAAAATACATAGCACAAATATGTAATTTAATAATTGTATTATTTCTTACATTAAAGAATTTCATCGTATATTTAATATTTTTAATATTTAATTAAATTTGACAAAACTATACTAATGTCAGTATGTTGCTTATTATAGTAAAAATTTTATTAATCTTTACTATAAGAACCATGAAAATACATTGCACACACAAATATGTAATTTAATTATTTCATTTTATATTTAATATGTAATGATAATTTTGTATTTCATTAAATTGGATATTAGACTTTGCCAGTATTTTTCTGTATAATAATTAGCATTAGTATTTTGACTCAGCCGTCATCTAGAATACAAGTTATTACTAAACTTGTCACAAAACATTTTGCTGCACACTTACTCCATTTCTTACTATAGTCTCTATGGTATTTTTGTGGGGCGGGGCTTTGGAAGGGAGGGGCGTGTCTAATTCACTTGCTAAGTGAATGGAACGTACAGCACCTTTAAGTGTGTATATCATACACTGCATACTTAGTGTGTTGATCAAGCATTTGTTGAGGTTTGTTTCTGTCTTGTTGACTAGGTCTTCTCTTCTGTTTCTCTCCATCTTTCATTTCTTTTCTTGTCCTGCCAGCTGCTGTTTATTTTTCCCCTCCTCTCATCATCTTCTTTGTGTTTGATGACTTTGTCATTTTCTCTCTTCCTCTACTCCTGTTTTCTCTTTCCGTCCCGGTTTTATTATTGGAGGAAGGCGGCGTTGTATATCTTCACATGAGTAGGAATCCATGCGACGCTGAAGTGATGCTGGTGTGATTCATATCAGCAGATTCAGTGCTGATATAATAACAGGATAATATGAGCGAGCCGCGGCACATTCATCATCCTCAGGGCCCGTGTGTCCGCCTGTCCTCCCACTGACACTCATAAAGCGCCACGCTCGCTTCATAATACAGACCCACCGCCAGCAGCTTCCGTCCAATCCGGAGTGCAGGAGACAGACGGGAATGACCAGCATGTGATGATGCAACCGTGGTGAAAACCGCTGAGCTGTGTGCACATGACCTGGAAATCCCTGCTGGATGAGTGTGTTCACAATACTAGGGAACGACGTACTGCACAGTGTATATACTGTGTAATGCATACTGTTTTAAAAAATTTGTATGGCTATGATATCACACTGCTTGTACAGTGCAGCATGTGAAATTTCTTTATGAATATTATAAAGTTGCCAAAATGTGCAGATGTGTCTGTGTGTGTGTATATATATATATATATATATATATATATAGTAGCAGCTGTGTGATGGGCTGTATATCAGAATGGCTGTGATTTGGACGTAGGTAATCACAGCATGCTTATATACAACCATATCACACGGCTACGAGTGTGATATTGCATTTATACAACAGTTCGACGGCACAAGTGTGTAAATAAATAACAACGGAGTGTCTTTAAAACCCTATTTTGTGCACAACTTCTTCCTTCCGACACGGATTATAATGTAAAGTTGACAGTTTGACCAAGGCTCCATTACTAATTCTAAAATGTCACTTTAGAACTAGTAATGAAGGAACTCATTGTATTTTGTACAGTATTATTCAGAGAGAGAGATCGATCGCCTGAGCGAGCATTACCTGTGTCTGATATAACATTTATTCTTCAGGTCGATGTCCATAATATTATATCCATTATAAAAATCCATTTGAATGTCCGCTGAGGAAAGCGATCTTTGTTTTTGTCTTTTTTCTTTTTTACAGTAATTTCCAATAACAGCGCTAAAGCAATGTTACAATTTAAAGTCCGTTTCAATTTAAAAGTCTTCTGCGACTGACTCGTAAAGTTTGCCACCATCTAATGGTGTATTAATGTAACTTTCACTCAATCCATATTACACACTAATGGACCCTTTTTCAATACCAAATACAACATATTTATATAAATAATATTTATTGAACAGCAATATTTAAATCAACAACAATAGCCATTATAAATGACAGTAGACTGTGACAGTAGGAAATAAACACAATTGTACAATTCAGTCAAACGTACAAAAGCAGTGCTCTACAGGATGTAAGTTAAATATAGCCTTATTATTAAATTATTACATTTTGATTCACCCAATTTGATTTGCTCAGGAACAAGTAATAGATTAATAAGACCAAAGTGTGCCTGATATATGTACCCGAAATGAATTGTTTAACCACTACAACAGCCAGCAGCAAATACCCGAAGCACTGGCCGAGATGAAGCTGTTCTCGGCGGGTACACGAGCACTGAAGCTCGCATCTCCGAAAACGTCTAAACAAATTGTAAAATAGGCACTATGATTAAATATGAGTGACATATTTCAGGTATAAACAACTACATTCTTGCCATAAAACTCTTAAAACTATGGTTCATGGTACAACAAGTGTAGTATATTCAAAAAAAAATAAATAAATTAAAAAAAAAAAATGGAGGATTTGCTCGGCCGCCATGACAGTCACTTCAAGTGGGATTGTACAAACGATGGAAAGGTAGGAATGCTGTTATCACTACAATCACACGGCTCTTAGCCAATCAGATTTGAGAACTAGAAAGAACTAATATATATATATATATATATATATATATATATATATATATATATATAATAGTATGCAATAAGCAGTACGGCTTGTATTCTTTGTGAACACTGGTTGAATTTAGATTAGCATACTACTTGAATGATTTCTGATATATAAAGATATGTCAGAGCTAGTAAGAGCAGTATTTTAGTATCCAAATTCAGCCATGGCCTGAAACCCTTATAGTATGCATTCTAAAAGTAGTGTGCTACATTGTTGTCACATGACCTCAGAAGCATCATGCTGCTCCACCTACTGAACCAGCACCAAACCAGGTTATAGTTACACCTGGTGATGTTTTCAGACTAGTTAAGGTGATTAGTTTAGAATTAAAGGTTTATCAGGTTGATTTAGCTGCTGTTTTCACAGGTAGATGAAATTTTTCAGTGTCCAGGTTTGGTTTCTTTGCTCATATTCATGCTGTAAGATGTTATAAAGATCACAAAGATTCTCTCTTGTTATCTTTTACCATACCTTCTGATGTTCATTCATGTTTATTTCATGGTGTAACTAGTAGTAAAGAAGAAGAGATGATCACACCACATTAAAGAGCACCAAAATGATATTTATTATTTGAATTTCATTATTAAATGGACAGAATGTGAAATCTGAGATGTTTTTTTATCAGAAGTAACAAAACACAAAACGTATTGAGATTTATTAGATGGAAGGCGCGATACAATGTTCTGTTCATTCATCAACTGAAAACAGCACAGACTAAAAGACTGATTCTTGGGATTAAAGAATCGATATCGGTTCTTCAAAATGAGAATCAATTAAAATTGAGAAATCAATATTTTTACCCAGACAGACCTATTCTTTGGGGAACCAAAAATGGTTAATCGCTGTGAAAACACCCTTTTGAAACTTTTATTTGAAAGAGTGTAGACAAAACGTTTACGTTCTTATGACATAAAATGTATGTATACAAAACATACACTCTGCGTATGTGTGCAAAATATTCTTGAATCCGTTGGATAAGATCTGATTCAGGCGTTTACATGCATGCTCAATTTTTTTTCCTGTTGATAGGATTGTTTCAGGTTTACACCACGCCTTTCTATCAATTAGATCGATGGTGTGTTTGAACATGAAGGCTTTCTAGGGATTATGTGGGTGCATGTAAACGCTAGCGTTCCTCAGAGCTGTTCTGCTCACGTTTTTTTCCCTCTCTGAAGAAGTGATTGTATGTGAGGAGCCACCTCTGGTTTCCAGGGGCAACGGGAGCACTTGACTGCCACTAGAGCTCATATGTGAGGGTAAGTGTTCACAGGCTGCAGATTAAACGGCACGTTTGCTTTGAAGTGAAGCTCTTAGCCTCGCGTTTGACACGCCACCGTCAAGAATCATGTGAAATTTAAAATGTTTTCTTGAATCGTGCACTGACCCGCCCAAGAAACACTGCAGCAAAGTTAACTGCATGAGCCTAAATATTAGATTGTTTTATGAAGTGCTTTTGTGAAGTATAAGTCTAAAACTCAAAATCCAATACTGATCTGCAGAAAAACTAAATAAAAAGAACAACTGATTCAAGGCATGTTTGTTTGGTTTGTGCAGTTTTGGGCCGCAGCAGAAACGCAAACCTTAAAATCTCAGTTGGTCTCAGTATAGATTGTTTGACTTGTCGATCGTTCCGCTTTTCTCCGTGACGTTCCCTCACAGCGTCGTGCTGAATCGAAGATATGCATCTGCCAGCAGGGCTTGTTCTGTTTGTCCAGGCATTGATGAGGTTTGAGGAAGGATCTCACACGCTTGCTTTCGTGCCCCTGTGGAGCTTTGAGGAAGAAAAATGTCCCGAGACTCCAGAATTTGACTGTTGTCTCAGATCTGAGCTGATTTCTCGTGAACTCATAATAGTGTCTTCTTGAGGAGGTTAGTCTCGCATATCCAGACGACTGGCAATCTGCAGAAATGTGAAGGGAAGGTGGAGGGTTTTAGAGGAACTCTGAAGCATGCGGCAAACTGCTATAGTGAATGAAACCAGCCATTTAAATGTGTGAGCAACAAGCTTATTGGCTGCAGAAGTAAGATCAAAAGGATAAACAATGCAGATTTATTTTTACAGTCATCTTTGATCATATTTACCAAGGGTGCCAATAATTCTGACCACCACTGTATATGCATACACATTCACGTCATTCAGGGTGCAAAGGCACTGATTTTTTCCCCGCGTTGTAAATAATGAATGAATGAACGAGCGGTTTTGGATGCATTGCATGGCTGAATGTGTAAACTACTGACTCTCGTGTTGTCTCCTGCATCTCATGACTTCATGACAGTCAGATGTCATGATCGACATGAGCAAAGGAAACCATCCCAGGCTTCCATCTTCTTTTTCCAGACTTGACAGCTACTCTCAGGTGATGTATGAGAAAGTCTTCTGGAATCATGCTAACGTTACATCATCACTATAGTAACCGATGTAGATATTGTCCAAACTGAACAAACAGATCAGATTTCATCTGGTAAAAATGCAGACATTGTGGATAGTTATTGGGTGCAGTGTGACCAAGGGTCTCAAACTAAATACTTCAGTATTTTTAATCTGTTTGAAAGCATGAACCTTCCTCTGATGTGCTTATCACAGAACTGCAAGAAAATGATATCTGAATGAGTTTTTAATTAGTAAAGTAGTCCTTTTTGCTTGTTTGAGTTTTGTAAAAATATTTAAGCAATGCTGCATAACATACAACATGAACTTCTATTAAAGATGCATTCACTGAAAACAAGTCTTAAAATTCACTATTGGTCAAAAGTTTGAAATAATTAAGATTAATTACATTTTTTAATGTTTTAAAGAAGTCTCTTATGCTTATAAGGCTGCATTATTTAATGAAAAACACACTATCACACACTTTTCCC